>JADKXX010008062.1:0-15487 GCA_017310255.1 Butorides virescens | reverse complement strand
GCACCCCATGAGAGATGGACCCACGCTGGAGCAGTGCATAAAGAAAGGTGCCCCGTGGGAAGGACCCACGCTGGAGCCCTTGGTGGGGGACTGTCTGCCGTGGGGGGACTCCGGCTGCAGCAGGGGAGGAGTGAAGAAGACACGAAGCACCATCCAGAGGGAGCCTCGTCTTTCCTAACTGTTTCCAAATTTTGCCTGCTCGGGGCATGCACAGACCTTATGAGGCCATGCCTCCCAGGGACACGTGTTTAAGTCCACACTCCCCCCCCCTGGCCGATTGCAGGCGCTGCCTCTGCTCCCGCGTGGGCACGGGAGGCAGCAGCTGAGAGAGGGCGACGTCCAATGGTGGTGGCTGTTGGTGGCAGAGCTTGGTGTCCATCCCCGCCGCATGCCATGAGCCAGCACGGTGCAGGACGGGGGCCTGTGGAGTGCAGGCGCCCCTTGCCCTGCCGGGGCCTGGCGCTGAAGGACCAGCACAAGCGGCAGCCGGAGAGGGTGCGGGCTGAGCTGGCGGCTGAGCGACTCCGCTCCCAAGAGCTGCACCGCCACGTCCCTGCTGAAACTCGCCAGCGGGAGGAGGCGGCAGAGCAGGCCCGGCAGCTCCTGGCCCAAGGGCTGCACGCCAGACGGGAGAAGCGGCAGGCACGGGAGCTCCGGCGGCTGCGGGGGCTCAGCCAGCAGCAGCGGGCAATGCCATCCTGTCCTAGTTTCTGCTGGGACAGAGTTCATGTTCTTCCCAGTAGCTGGCACAGTGCTGTGTTTTGGATTTAGTACCAGAAGAATGTTGGTAACACCCTGATGTTTTGGTTGTAGCTGGGTAGTGCTTAGGCTGGCCAAGGACTTCTCAGCTCTCAGCTCTGCCAGCTGCACAAGAAGCTGGGAGGGGACATGGCCAGGAGAGCTGACCCCAACTGACCAAAGGGCTTTTCCATACCATAGGACGTCCTGCTCAGTCTATAAGCTGGGGGAAGCAGAAGGAAGGGGGGGACGTTCGGAGTGATGGCGTCTGTCTTCCCAAGTCACCGTTACGCGTGATGGAGCCCTGCTTTCCTGGGGATGGCTGAGCACCTGCCTGCCCATGGGGAGTGGTGATTGAATTCCTTGCTTTGCTTTGCTTGCGTGCGTGGCTTTTGCTTTCCCTATTAAACGGCCTTTATCTCACCTCATGAGTTTTCTCACTTTTCCTCCTCTGATTCTTCCCCCCGTCCCACTGTGGGGGCAGTGAGTGAGCGGCTGCGTGGTGATGAGTTGCCAGCCAGGGTTGAACCACGACACGTCCAGCAGGCACGGGACCTGCAGCAGCCGCTGGGCCGGCTGGCCCCAGAGGCGCTGGGGGAGCCTAGCAGGTCTCCTGGGACCCTCTTGGTGACAGCGCCGTGCCGGCTGGGACCTCTGCTCACCAGTCCTGTGTGTGCCTTACCCAGAGCTAAGGATGCTGCGCGGTGCCTGGGTACAGCCTGCCGGTTTTCCTCTCCCCCAGAGCGTGTGTCCCGGGCTGCCTGGAGCCCTGGGCGCAGCCCGGAGGGCCCGACAGAAGGAGCGAACGCCCTCCTGTGCAGGGAGATGGCTGCAGGCTCAGCCAAGGTCCCCAAGGGCCACCTTTGTGGAAGGCCTTTGCGCAGCGCAGGGGGGGTCCGGCTCCAAGTCTCTCTCCTGGCTGTGAGGTGACTCCTGCCAGCCGCTGCCTGCCCCTTGCAGGGCCCAAGTGCCTGCTGGGTCTCACCACCACAGTCAGAAAGGCCATGGAAGCCCCTCAGAGCACGGGCATTGCTGGGCCCATCCCCGGGCAAGGCCTACTGCCTGCCCCTCAGAGGGCTGCGTCCCCTCCAAAAAGAGAGGTCTTGAGGGTCCATCTCCTCCCCACTCCGGGAGAGAAGCAGGAAAGGCCAAAACCTGCCCGGGCTCACAAACCGCGTGCCTCAAGGCCCTGCCCTGAAAAGCTGCCTCCCCCACCTTCCCGCTCCCCAGGCGTGGTTCCTGTCTGGGCTTTTATTGTCCCCGCGGCACACGGGGGTGCCCGCACATCTCTGGGTACCCCTTGCAGCACTGGCCTGGGCGCCCCACACTTCCCTGCCTGTGCGATTTCCTGGATGCTTCCCCCTGCAGCTCCACTCCCCTGATGCCCAGCACCCTCCTCCTCCTCCCCCCTGCCCCCTCCTCCCTCACCTCACCTCCACCTGGGGAAAGTCCCCTCCTCGGCAGGGATGTGCAGCAGTGTCAGGGCACACAGCCCGGGACCAGGAGGTTCCCAGGCGACAAAGCGCAGGGCTGCAGCCGAGCCGGTACAGCGAAGCCTTGGGAGAGGGCTGCCCTTGGGGCAGGGCTGAGGCTCCAACCCTCTTTCCTGCGGGGCCCTTTTCCCACCCCACCAAAGCTCACCCGCTGTCCCGTGCAGATTGCACAGCCACCACAGAAAGACCCACAGCGTCAGACCCCGTGCTTCGCAGATGTGGCTTTACTGAACAGAAGGAAGCGTTGGTGCTCACAGCCTGGCTGGCCGGCAGTGGCGCTCATCGTGCTGGAGGAGGCTCTTGCTGGACATCTCTCTTGGGAGCCTCTGTGGCACTCACCGACGGGGACTAGATCTGCTCCCACGAGCTGAGGGGTTGAATACAAAGCTCTGTAGGCGTGTATGCACGGAGAGGGGCAGAGCGACACTGCCAGCCTGGTCAGGACACGCGTGCTGGGATCTGCTGCTGCCCGGAGAGAGCAGGCCCATGGTGCCTGGAACGCAATCCCAGCCTGCTGCTCTCCACGCCACGAGGGCTGCCAGGACAAGACCCTCTTGGCCCAGGGACTGCGGGGAGTCCAAGGAAAGAAGGGCACTGCTGGGCAGGGGCAAACACCAGCCCTGTTTGGAGATCCTTACCGGAGGGGCTTCTCACCGCCGTCACGGCAATGGGCTCTTCCCTCCACCTTCTTGAGGGGACGAGTGGCTGTTCCTCGCAAAGTCCGGTGAGGCCACGGGGAAAGGCTCCTACCACAGCAGGGACAAAGGCTCACATCTTGACTGAGACCCTCCTGCCTTTCCCGTCTGCCAGTCGCCCCCACCCCTGCGGTCCCATTCCACCCCACAGCCCCCTCAGTGCCGGCTCTGCTCGGGGCTGCAGAGAGGCACCCACCATCGGGCCTGGCATGAGAAAGGAGGGGGGACGCACGGCAGTGCAAGAGGGCCAACGATGGGAAAGTGTCAAGGGGGGGCTGTGAAGACACCGAGCCCCCAGCCGGGCTTCCAGGGGGGAATTTCGGCAATATACGTGCCCCACTGCCAACAGAAAGCCCTGTGGTCTGCTCTGCAGGCAGGGGGGTGCAGCTCATTTCCACGGGGAGGACGCTAAGGGCAGCGTCTGCAATGGAGGCTGGCTGCGGCCA
The DNA here is from genome assembly GCA_017310255.1 of Butorides virescens. Classification (NCBI taxonomy): domain Eukaryota; kingdom Metazoa; phylum Chordata; class Aves; order Pelecaniformes; family Ardeidae; genus Butorides; species Butorides virescens. The sequence continues at coordinate 12,115 of JADKXX010008062.1, read as the reverse complement.
GCCCTGGGGCGCTGGGATTTGCTTCCCCCACCCGCGGCTGGGCCACCAGCCCCCCAGCTGGCCCAGGTCTGGCCTGAAGCTGGCCCACGCTCACCTCCACAGAGGGGAGAACGCCGAAAGGCAAAGATGCAGCTTGTTCTCCGGGCTCTCCTCCTCCTCCTCCAGGCAGGGCTCTCTTCTGCCCTCTCCCCACCACTCCGGAGCCCCACGAGCGCGGGAGCCCTGCACAGAGGGAGGGGTGAGCACAGGAGATGGCGCCGGGCAGCAGGGAAGGCGCCCCCAGCAGGCCCAGCCCCACACAGGACAGTCAGCCCCACACTCCCAGGCCTCAGGGACCGTCCCACCCTGGCTCCCTGCCAGGAGAGGAATGCAATGCTCTTCCTCCACGCGCGGGGCTGTGCCTGCAGGGCCACGGCAAGGCAGCAGCAGGCGGCGTTCGTCTCCCCGGCAGAGGGCTGGGGGGACTGCAGCTCCCCACCTCCCTCCTGCCCCTTCTTTCCAGCCTCTCCAGCAGCCCAGCTTTGCTCGCAGGCCTCACAGGCCCCACTGCGGAGCCCTTCTGCAACCCCCCCCGGAGCCAAGCAGCCGCGGGGCTGGAAGCAGCCCAGCCGCTTGCCACCCCGGACAAGCCTGGCTGTGCCGTCGCCATCACAGACACCACCAGCTCAAGCCTGTGGGTGCCTCTGGAGGCGACACGAGTGAAGGCTCTCTTCTACGCGGGCAGAACGACCTGCTGCCTCTCGGGAGCAGCGCTTCAGCCTTCAGCTCCAGGTAAGGGCTCTCGTAAGGCACGGCATCCCTTTAACTACACTTTTCTCCAGGCGGATACGACGCAGCCCCCCCCAGGAGCCCACGCCACGTACCGGTCCTGGCCTCCTCTTCCCTGGCCTGGCAGGGGGGGGCAGGTTGGGGTTGCCCCAGCTGTTGGCTGCTGGGTGCCTCCTTCCCCGAGCGATCCCACTGCAGCACCGCCAGCTCGCTGCAGACAGACAGCGGGAGGAGGGGGGGGTGAGCGCGGGGAGGCCGCTCTGCAGCCGGGGCTCCCGCGCTGGGCGCCGGCCACGGCCACAGGAGGCGGCTCTGCCGAGAGGCCGGAGCCAGGAAAAGCGCCGCTGCTCCCCAGGGCTGCGGGGAGCGGGAGGAAGGGCACGGCGGGAGAGGAAGCACTGCCGGGGCTGGGGAGCTTTACCACTTGAGCTTGTCCTGCAGAGCCATCCCGTCATCCCTCTGCCCCTGCTGCTTGCGGGCGACCTCTCCCAGGACGCATGTCACCACCTCCCGCAGGGCCTGGTGTGTCCGTGGGGAAAGGCTCCTACGACAGCAAGGACAAAGCCTCTCTGACCCTCCTGCGGTGACCCCCCGCCTCTTCCCGCACCCAGCCCCACACAGAGGTGGCCCCCTTCCACCCCGCAGCCCCTTCCAGGCAGGAGGAGGTTCAAGCCCCTGTTTGGCCCCTGCCATCAGGCTCTAACCCGGCTCATTCCCGTGGCCGGAAAACTCCCCAGGCGCTCTGTGCGGTCCCTTGGCTCAGGGCTTGGCTTCCTTGAGCCGTCGCTGGGCCTTGGCCGGAGCTGGCGCACTCTTACCGCCTAGGGGGGACGGCGTCATCCTCGGGGTCGGTGGGTGGCTCTTCAGCCTCTTCCCACTCCTCCGTCATCGACTCGAGGAGGTCAGGGCTGGAGTCGTCCGTCTCCACGCTAGTCAGAAGGCTGACTGATGATTGCTCAGGGGAACTGGTTTCCTGCACAGGAAGAGACGCTCAGACAACAGCCCCGCACCCGCATGCATCCCAGCATGCAGACCCTCAGACCACTTCTGGCAGGGACCCCAGCGGGATGGGGAAAACCAGGAGAAGGACCTCAGCACACCCTTGGGTGACACATGCTTGAGTGTCCCCAGGGCTTCTCTGCAACTCCCTGTCACCTCTCTTGCTCAGGAAAAGCAGCACTCACCTGCCCAGCCCTGCTGCAGCAGCACTGCTGGGACAGCTTGGGTGCTGGGGGTGCCAGCTCAGCCCCCCAACGGAGGAAGTGCCCTTTTGCTGCAGGCATTCAAAGTACCTGGCTCCCCTGGCTCTCCTTTTGTCTCTTCACTGTCGCTCTGGACATCTCCTTTTCCCTCTTCGCCTTCAGTTTGGTCGCTGATGGGGTTTGCTGTCTACGTTTTTTCTCCCCTGCCAGCTCTGGTTCCTTCTTTTCCTCTTCATCCAAGTAGTTCTGGAAGTGTTTTAGAAGCTTCTTCTTCCTCTTTGAGTGTTTATTCTGGACAGCAACCAAAATGCAACAGCAGGCAGCATTAGTCTGCCCTGCAGAGGGCTGGGCTGCTTTCCTTCCTACCCTCCTTCTGCCCCTTCTCTTCTGCCTCTCTCTCCGTGCTGGTTTGCTCCCAGGTTCCCGCAGGCTCCCCCAAAGAGCCCGTCTGCAGCCACCACCAGGCATCTGGCTCTCCCAGACAAGCCTTGCAGTCACGCTGCTGACAGAAACATCCACAAGGAAAGTCCTTGGGTGTGTTTCAGGAGGCCAGTGGAAGCAAAAAGTATATTCTCCAGTGCCAGAGTGACCCAGGTGGGTTACTCTTCAAGTAAGCACCGAAGCAGCGAGTCAGTGGGCCCGTGAACACACGGTGAAGAATCCCGTGGGAATCGGTGTGCACGGAGCGATGCGTCCCCACGACCCAGTGCGACACGCTCACCACAGCCGCCCGTGGCAGGTACCTTTTCTTGGCTCTCAATAGCTCTGGCAATGAAGTCTACTGTTCTGGGTTCTACCAGAGGAACTACTTTCCCTTTCTGCTCCTGTGCCTTCAAGGAGCTCCTCTGGATGGCCGGTAGCTGCCTGCAAAGACACAAGAGGGGGGCGGTGGCAGGAGCGCCGGAGGAGCTGCTGCCGCGTCTTGTGCTTCCGAGTGGTGCACCCGCTTCTGCAGCAGAAAGCGCTCTGCTCGCCTCCCGGTGATCAAATCCACAGAGACAGAGAGGAGCCCAAGCTGTCCCACGCAGATGTGCCCAACAGCCCCACTAAAATTCCGGATGCCCAGGTCTAGGCCCCCTCTTGCTGGAGCAATGAGAGGAACAGGGTCCTATGCCCAGAGAGAGCGCTACGCCCTCCGGGTCAGAGCACCCAAGTCTGCTCCATGTGCCGAAATGCAGAGGCTCACGGGCTGCACGAGCAGGTTGGGCGCAGGGGATGCAGTCTCAGAAGGGGGAGGACCCAATCCCGTGAGAAAAGCAATCCTGCCGCTGGGCTCACTTTGGCCCTTCTCTTTTGCAGGCCATTAAGACAGGCATTAGCACAGAAGGTCAGCACACCAGGAGCAAGGAAAGCAATGATGCTGCCAGCAGAGTCTCCCAAGAAGCTACAAGACACTTGCCATGCACCAGGAAACCATTGGTTAGGGGGACATGTGGCATAACCGCGCTTGGAGTTGGTTCAGCCTCTGTGTGCAGGAGAAACATCTGGGTCCCCCAGGGACGCGAGCGCGGCGCCACCCTCATCCAGGGATGCAAGTGTCTCACCTGGCACGAGGCTCACTCCTCTCAGCTCTCTGAGCCTGCTCTGACTTTACAGCCACTGCCCGTAACCGCTCTGGAGAAAGCCGTACGCGACGAAGGAGACGCTTCTCGGCAGGACCCTCTGGAAGCAGGAAATGAGACAGCCTCATGGTGTCAGTCTGGGAACTGGGTGCCTGTTGTGTCCCAGCTCCAACAGGAGTGACGTGCAGGTCTGCTCGAGCCTGTGGCAACACTGAGGAAGGTGGTCCTGTTCGTCCCTTGGGATGGAAGCCACACATTTCCCGGGAGGTCTTAGGCCTTTTCCGACCCTGCTTTTGTGACCAGCTCCTCATACCTACAGTGCGCTTATTCCCTGGGGAAAACTGTTTGGATGGCTTTCTCTCGCCCATGTGCAGAAATGGGGAGCTCCCTGGGAGATGCTGGTGGTCTCCAAGAGTCATTCTGGGGAGGGGAACCATTTATCACAAGAGGCTCTTGGCTTTCTGCACTGGTCCCTGCACACACACATTGGCTGCTGGGGCAGGTTCACACCAAAGGCATTGCGTCAGAGACAGCTGGGAATATGATGGGCAGAAGCAGGGTTAGAGCTTTCATAGAATCATAGAACCATAGAATTTTTTCCTTATATCTAGCCTAAACCTACCCTGATTTAGTTTAAAACCATTACCCCTTGTCCTAACACAGCTGGCCCTACTAAAAAGATTTTCCCCCTCTTTCCTATAGGCCCCCTTTAGGTATTGAAAGGCCGCAATCAGGTCTCCCCGCAGCCTTCTTTTCACGAAACTGAACACCCCCAACTCTCTCAGCCTGTCCTCATAGGAGAGGTGCTCCAGCCCTCGGATCATTTTTGTAGCCCTCTTCTGGACCCGCTCCAACAGTTCCATGTCCTTCCTGTGCTGAGGGCTCCAGAGCTGGACGCAGGGCTCCAGGTGAGGTCTCCCCAGAGCTGAGTAGAGGGGCAGAATCACCTCCCTCGACCTTTGCACCGTGTGCAGCCCAGGCTGGGGAGTGGAGGCCACCGGGAAGGCGCCCTTCAGCAGCCCCAGCGCCCATTTGTGGTGCCGGACTGTCCTGAGGCCTTGTTCCACAGTGGGTCACTGCAGCTTGACCATAACGGGTACAGAGAGTCACGAGAGGTGCCTCTCCCTCTTCCAGGCAGACCAGGGCAACCTCAGCTCTAATCCCCTCCAGATGTGAAGGAAGGAAATCCTGCAGCCTCCTGTGTACGGGACCTTATCCCGAGCCGACTGTGGCAATGCTCGCTTACGGCTCTGGTGAGCTCGTCTGCGAGGCTTCCGGGCAGCTTGGCTGAGCCCAGCTGCAGACAACTGCAGTCAAGGACAGCCACAGCGCCTGGGGAGGGTTTGTCTGGGCACAGGCGACCCCCTCAGCCTGCTGAGGCACACGCAGCCCACCCCACGGCGACTGATCACGCAGTGGCCGCGTGCACTTTGCGGGACCAAGGGCGCCAAAGCGGGGAGCACGCGCAGGAAGGCCGTGCGTGCCGTCGTGTGGGGAGCGATCTCCCCCCCAGTGCCCTAGAACAGCCCGAGCAGCAAATGGGACCTTCGCCGCCGGGGTACATGAAGACCACGGACCAACAGGATGCCGCTGGATCCGTGGCGGTGACATTTTTTCCACCTCTACCCTGTCTGCTTGCTAGATTGCCTTCCATTCTATTTTCTCTCCCTTGCCTATCAGTACTTTCCTATAAGTACTTTGTTCAGGTAAGTGATCAAGAAAGGCCTTCGATTAGCGACATCTCACCTCGTTTCTGTCTTAATCTCACTCTGGGTATAACAATGAATGTCCCCGGCCTGGGCCTTCCCCGATCAGAACACCCTGCCAGCAACCCACTGGCCCCTTACCTCTCCTTCCACCGCCATCCCCTCTTCCCCAGCCCTGCCCTGGGGCGGCCTTCACACGTCCTGCCAGCTCTGCTTTCCCTCTGGGCATTGGAGGCACGGTCTCCAGATGGTACCTGGGAAGAAGAAGAAGTAGTCACCAGGCTGAAGAAAGGACACCGCTTTGTTTCCCAAGGCAGCCCATCCTGGAGGACCCCAGGAGGCTCTCCAGTGCCTGGAGGGGCAGGTGAGGCCCCGTCAGCCTCTGCCAGTGTTTTGCCATCCTTCCCGTGAGAATGGCCGTGCTCCCACGGAACCCCCTTCTGCTTCTGGGGAAAATGATTCCTCCCTTGCTCGTAGCGCACACGGAGAACAGGCTGAGCTCTGCTGTTCGGATTACCCAACACCCTTCTGAAGCCTGATCTTCTCCTCCAAGGTTCTTGCAGAGCCTCGCAGGCAAATGCCTTTGCAGCTAGGAGGAGTCACCTCCCTCCCGTCAGGCGCTGATGGCGCTGCACAGCAATGCTGGCACGAGACAGAGCTCTGCAGAGCCCTGACGCACATGCAAGCTCCCGTTTGGACAAGAATCCTCCCCTCTACCCCTTGGCCATGAGCAGAAGGGAAGAAATAGCAGGAGAAACCTGGTGGAAAGCATTCCCTAAATGCCTCTCGAGGGGCACAGTGGCGCTTAAAGCATCATGGCTGTCCCACATTCCTCCAAACGAAGTCAAACTGAACAAGAGCAAGCAGGGAGTGCCCTGCCAACAAGGCCTCTGAAATGCTCGGCCCTCCACGCCATCACGAGTACAGTCCTCAGCGCCTGGCAAGGCAGCCGTCCCCGGCGTGAGCTGAGAAGCCGCTCGCTTGCTCGGCCAAGGGCTACAGGAGCAAACGTACCTTGGTAGGATGATAACAGGTCCGGAAGAGGTCTGGGAAGCAGCAGTGTCATGGCATGAGATGACCGAGTCCCTCATCTCTGGCATCTGCAAGGAGGACAGAGACAGATGACGGGAGAGGGGGACACTGGGTGGGGCTGGCAGCTCCATCCCCCTTAGACCAATGCAAGCAAAGAGACGGAGCAGCCAAAGGGCTCTGGCCTCAGCAAGCCTTGCTCTGCCTGTGGGCCCATCGCCGCTGGCCTTTGGTCACCAAGTGAGGCCCCACTGGGGGTCTCTCTTGCAAAGCCAGACCACTGCAGGCAAGGGAAGTGCTCTACAAAGAGCCTGCTGTGCCGTAGGCTGTGAAGAGCCCAAGCGGATGAAGAAGGCACGGCAGGCCAGGAGCAGGCAGCCCCCCAGCCCCCAGAACGCATTTCAGAAGAAACAGGAGCGGCGCTGGGAAATGAAAAGCCGACCTCGAGAAGCACTTGCAACGCCTCATCAGTCCCATTCAGCCTCTTCAAAAAGTCCGTGTAAAACCTCATGGCCACATCTTTCCCCTGGACCATCAGCATGCCCACGTCCCTCCAAACGAGGGCAACGTTCTTCCTGTTCTCTAGGCAGGTGCAGAAAAGACGCAGGGTCCTTTCCATGCAAAGCTGCACCGTGCCCTCGGAGACAGCGTTGTCGGAGGCTATCTGAGCGTACGGCCGCTGCTCCCAATAGCCATGACCTGAAACACAAGAGGAGAGGAACACATCAACTTGCAGAGCTGCCAAGCGGGCTGCAGGCAAAGGTGGGCCGCCTCCCGGCCCTCAGGCAGTGCATTGCACCCGAGTTGTCGGGCTGGTGCAGCGGCTCCGAGGAGGAGCTCGGCTCGTCCCTTCCCGCCAGGAGCGGAAAGTGAGGTGCGGAGCGGACAGCGATGGCTTCTCTGATGGAGAAAGCAACAGAGTGTCCGAGGTGCTGCAGGACAAGGTGGGGAGAGAAGCGCCAAGCCTGACGGCAGGCTGCAGGGTGCTGGGCCATGGGAGCCGTGCCCACATTCGGTGCTGTCTTTGTCAGTGGAGAGGAACGCAGCCCAGACACAGACCCAAGCTCTCGGTGCCCGCCAGGGTCCTACGGCAGCTGCTGCAATGGCAGCAGCCACTGGAAAGCACAGGCTCTTGCAGGTGTGGAGCGAATCATCTCGTCCCTGGGTTTCCCTGCTTTTGCCCCTTGCGAGGAGGCTGCGAGAGCCAGGAAGGGCCCTGGCATTTGTCTGTGCGAGGTCCAGTGCAGCAGAGAGAGGGAGCGAGAGCTGAAACACCCCGTAATGGGAAGGCACCAGCAAAGCTGGAAGGAAACCTGCTGTTGGAACAGGCCCGGCTGTCCTCTGGTGATCATTTAAAAGGCAGAGGTAGGCAGGGTCCTTTCCAGAGCAGGCCGGTTTTGTGGGGCGGGAGCTGTTCTCCGGGCTGCGGTGGGAGTTTGGTATCCGCTCATCGCTGCGGGGCACCACCGCACACCTCCCCACTCTGCTCAAGGGCAAGCGCCGCTTTCCGTCTGTCTGCTTACCAGCAATGTCTGTGTAGCTGTATCTGAGGCCGTGATCCCGCGCAATCTCATTTGCAAGGTGGAACACGGGTCTCTCCACAACCACCAGACCCTTCTCCTTGCTGGCTACTCGCTTGCGGACAACCACAAAAGTCCCAAGTCCAGGAATGTGGACATCCTGAAACGGACGAGATGGCGGATCAGAAGGGGTCTCGTAGGGACAGACGGAAGACTCGTCAGAGAACGGTGCTGGTGCTTAGTGCCCTGACTGGGGCACAAAGGAGCAGGATGGGCTCTTTGGCTTCCTTGGGAGAAGACAAAGAGGGTCTGTGCTTTTCCCGCTCGCTCCCCTGCACCAGATAGTTCGGGAAAAGCTGACAAACATCCCTTGGCTCAACAGGATCAAAGGGGCGGCGGATCCCACACTTGGAATAAACCCTGAAGGGTCCCAGTTTTTCCAAGTGTTGTCACGCAGCTCTGGCGTGGGGACTCCAGAAGCCCCAGGAAAAGCCCAAGCCTCTTTCTGACACTAGGCCTGGACCTTGCCACACATCTGGATGGACAGAGGAGGTGGTCCATCGCACATCTGTGCGCTGCAGTGTGGTGCTGGGGCACTGCTCCCGCTTTCCAAGGAGGGGAAGAACAATGGCACTCCATGGCAAAGGGCTGTCAGGGCTTCATCAGCCTTCCTCAGGCTGTGAGGGGAGGAGGAGGAGGTAGGCCCCACCTGGTGGAGAGCCAGCTGCTGCCTGAGGTGACACGAGACACCGGCCCAAATCTTGGCGAACTCTGGAAAAACAAGGGACAGTCACGTCATGCTCAGAGGCAGCAACCACAAACCCCTTGGCCCCACTCCTGTCCAAGGACCGGTGCCTGTCTCACACGGGCATTTCAGATGGTCTCGCTAGAGCCTGGCAAGAACCAAAGGACCCCCCCAGCCTGCCTCCCAAAGGGCTCCTTGCCTTTCGGGCCCAGCTCTGCAGGGGGTGACCCACTCCCACGGGAAGCCGGCAGTGGATGGCCATGCCAGCGAGGGCACGGTGCTGCCTCCATGGAAGTCTCGGAGGCTCAGGGCAGGCCCTGGCTCTTTTCACCCATGTCCTTGACCCAACAATGCTCATGAAATGGGGTCTGAAGGCCTTACCAGAACGCTTGATTTTCTCCATTGTTGGAGACAGGTGAGGCCGCAAGAAGAGGTCTTCTGCCATCTCACTCCCACCCTCGCTCCAGGTGAACAACTGCAGCAGGTGGCTGGCCGATGGCTTTCTTGCTTCCTGCAAAAAGCCTCCTCCTCCTCCTCCTCCTCCTCCTCCTCTACCCTTCACCACCCCTGGTGCCACAGTGCTGCCTCTCTCTGCCTTCTCCTCCTCGCTGCAGAACAGCTCCTCCGGAGCAGAGCGGTGGCACCAGCACCTCCCAGCACCTGGCGTCCCCTCGGCCTCGCTGGGCTGGGTGGGGCGGATGCTGGTGACAGTGGGGAAAGGGGGGCTGTCACCGCTGTGATGGGGGGCTGTCACCGCTGTGATGCCCCAGACCGTGTCACAGAGGGGCTGCACACCGCCCGCCCCCCCCCCACGCCCAGGCCTTGCCAGGGGGGCTCTGCAGTGGGCAGGGGCTTCGGGGCGCTGCCCCCACCTCACCGTCTCCCTCTCCTGACCAGGAGGGGTTTCCCCAGGCTGGGGCTCACCCCTGCCATGTCCCCACAGGGGGACACCGGGCTGTAACGCTTATGGGCTTCCTTCCACCCTCCCCTGCTTCTCCTTGCCTCTCCTACCCACCCTGTCTGCAGTGGGGAGCGGTGGGCTCCCCCGACTGCGCAGCTTTGGCCGGCGATGGCTGCTCACCCTGCTTTTGGAGCTGGCTGGAACCATCTCCAGCCGGCCCCGGCAGCAGCCGACCCGCTCCCACACGGCTCCCGCGGCAGCTCCTGCTGCTCCCCCCCTTGCCACCCACGCCCGGCACAGAGCACCCGTGCCGCCTGGGACATGCCTCCATTGCAGACGCTGCCCTTAGCGTCCTCCCCGTGGAAATGAGCTGCACCCCCCCTGCCCGCAGAGCAGACCACAGGGCTTTCTGTTGGCAGTGGGGCACGTATATTGCCGAAATTCCCCCCTGGAAGCCCGGCTGGGGGCTCGGTGTCTTCACAGCCCCCTTGACACTTTCCCATCGTTGGCCCTCTTGCACTGCCAGCATCATCCGTGATGGCACCTCTGTTTCCCAGCACATTCTGCTCCAGCGTAGGTCGCTCCTTGACTGCCCGGGTGTCCCAGCACCTCATCGGGCATTGCCAGAGGGGCATTCCCCGTGTGTTACAGCACCCAGGAGCGGCCAAGAGCTGTGACGATCCAAGGTGCTAAGGGAGAACCTGTCTGTACCCAGTTTACTTAAAAAAGAATGGTAACTCTTTTTTTTTTAGAGCCATTCCGAACCTCCTGGTGAGAATGCACCACTGCCAGGAATAGAGTCAGCAAGGCTTGGGAGAAGGAACGCGTTAAACTGGGAGAGCTTGCTGGGATTTTGGCCTTTTTTTTCCCAGCCCTATCAATCCATCTAATAAAACCTGGCTGCTTCTTTGTATTATTATTTATTGGTACTGTTATTACTGCACACATGTTCACAGCTAGAAGCATAGAGGTGCATCTGGCCGTACAACACTTAGTAGGGTAACATAGAACCTTGAGGGCACCTGGTCTCTCCCAGTAAAATCCCAGTCCTGAGCTGGGAGCCTGGTGTTCCTCTGCGATGCGTGAGAAGAATTAAAGTCCCAAGATGACACCGACGTGTGCAGAGCAGGAATCGGCCACAGGTGACACTGAAAAACAACTTGGTCTGCTCTTGTCTTGGCCTTAAACAATTTATTCTGGGTTTCACAGGTCTGAGTCTTCCTCTTCAGGCTCTTTCCCGGTCTCTGCTTTATGAAGAAGAGGCTATTCTGTAACGTGCCTGTAGGGAGACAGACCCTGCAGCTTTTGTCTCGTAGCTCAGGAGTTCACATTCTCACCAAGATCACAAAATCAAGGATCATTTTCTTCCTCTGCCCTGAGAGGTGTCGACTCTGTGCCTCTCGCCCACTGCCAACAGACTCACGATTAGATCAGATCAGGAGGGAGGGCCCTTACTCCTCAAAAATGCTTCAGTTATAACAAAGGTGTACAGTTCTGGTCCCCACTGTACAAAAGAGATGTGGGCAGGCTGGAGGGGTCCAGAGCAGGGCCACCAAGGGGATCCAAGGGCTGGGAAGCCTCTCTCAGCCATGTGAGGACGGGATGAGAGAGCTGGGTTTGTTCAGCCTCGAGCAAAGGAGGCTCCGAGGGCATCTCCTCACCACGCACCAGCACCTAAGGGTTGATGGAAGACTGGAAGATGGAGACTCCCTTTTCACAAGGAGTCCCATGGAGAGGACAAGGGGGAATGGACACAAGTTGCTCTTGGGAAGATTCCGACTGGACACAAGAGGGAAATTTTTCACCATGAGAAGAGTCAGCCATGGGAATAACCTCCCCAGGGAAGGGGTGGACTCTGCCACATTGGGCACTTTCAGGACTCAGCTGGACAGGGTGCTGGGCCATCTTGTCTAGACTGGGCTCTTGCCTAGAAAGGTTGGACCAGATGATCCTGGGGGTCCCTTCCAACCCAGGATTCTAGGAATCTATGATGCTATGAAACGTATTTGTCCCAATGGAAGGGGACAGTTTGGTATCAGAACACTTTCCTGCAGGGAAAAAAAGACCTGGATTTCTTTCCTTCCATATCCTACGTGATACCTGTTTAATAAACGATATAAACTGTAATTGAAACATTGCCTGAAGCTGATGTCACAGACTCCCAGCATGGCCGGGGTTGGCAGGGCCCTCGGGAGCTCCCCCATCCCACCCCCCTGCCCAAGCAGGCTCACCCAGAGCAGGGGGCACAGGACAGCGGCCAGGCGGGGGTTGAAGATCTCCAGAGAAGGAGACTCCACAGCCCCCCTGGGCAGCCTGGGCCAGGGCTCCATCACCCTCACACTCAACAAGTTCTTCCTCCCGGTCAACTGGAACCTCTTCTGCTTCAGGTTGTGCCCATGGCCCCTTGTCCTGGCGCTGGGCACCACTGAGAAGAGTCTGGCTCTGTCCTGGTGACCCCCACCCTTGAGATCTTTGTAGGTGGTGATGAGGTCCCCTCTCAGCCTTCTCTTCTCCAGGCTGAACAAGCCCAGCTCCCTCAGCCTTTCCTCCTAGGGGAGATGCTCCAGTCCCCCCATCATCCTTGTTGCCCTCCTCTGGACTCTCTCCAGGAGTTCCTCATCTTTCTTGAACTGGGGAGCCCAGAACTGGACCCAGTGCTCCAGGTGGGGTCTCACTGGGGCA
>JADKXX010008060.1:0-11720 GCA_017310255.1 Butorides virescens | reverse complement strand
CCCCCCCTGTGTGTCTCCCCCCTGACCCCCACCCCGTCCCCGTCCCCCTCACCTTTCCTCATGAAGCGTCCCTGGCTGTGGTCCATGATCTCCTGGGGGATGAGGGAGTAGTTGGCCATGGTGTTGTCCCTCATGGCGGCGAAGCTGCAGTGCTGCTCCAGGGCTTCCAGCGTCTCGGTGCCCAGCGGGCAGCCCAGGAAGGTGCTGAGCCGCTGCGCCGTGGCACGCAGGTCCTGCGGCGGGGGGGGGGACGGTCAGCCCCGGGTGGCCGGCGGGGACGGGGACGGGGATGGGGACATGCTGGGGCTCACCTGGTGCAGCTCCTCGTAGGTGACGTAGATGATGTCCAGGAGCTGCCGCTGGCCCAGCCAGCCCTTGACGTGGTCAAACCAGGAGCCGTAGTGCACTGGGGGGAGGCAGGGGGTGATGGGGGGCCCCGGGGCCCCGTGCCAGGATCGCAGGGGGGACCCCAGCCCTTACCCGTGCCCTCTAGGAACTGCGTGAGGAAGGTGTCGAAGGAGCCGGGGTTGGGCAGGAATTTGGCCAGGCGGTGGAAGTGGTAGAAGGAAACAACGACGTCCTTGGGGTTCCTGGCCACGTAGATCACCTGGGGGGGGGGGACACAGCATCAGCCCCACAACTGGGGTGGGGGGGAAGTCCGCTCCATCCCGCTCAGAAAGCCCCCAGCAATCACCCCGGCTGCGGGAAGCCCCGTGGGCTCGGGATGCCCCTGCCGGGACTCCCCAGACCATGCTGCCCCCCCCCTCACCTTGGCCTTGCTCTGCTGCAGGGCGGGGGCCAGGACGCGGGCGGGCAGGTGGGTGGTGATGAGCCGGGGGGCGGCCGTGTCCTGCAGCGCGTCCCTGAAGTAGATCTGCTCCAGCCAGGGCGCCCGCTCCCAGTTGGGGATGGTCTTGGCCGGCAGCGCGTCCCCGCGGCTGAACAGCAGCGTCAGGATCTCCTGCATCCAGGTGGTGCCTGGGGGGGCGGGCGTCAGGGCAGCGCCGGCACGGCACGGCACGGCATGGCACAGAGTGGCACGGCACAGAGTGGCATGGCACAGAATGGCACGGCATGGCACAGAATGGCACGGCACAGAATGGCACGGCACGGCACAGAATGGCACGGCACAGAGTGGCATGGCACAGAGTGGCATGGCACAGAATGGCACGGCATGGCACAGAATGGCATGGCATGGCACAGAATGGCACGGCGCAGAATGGCATGGCACAGCGCAGAATGGCACGGCACGGCACAGAATGGCATGGCATGGCATGGCTCAGCACATCAGGGCAGAGCATGGCATGGCATGGGACTCCACAGCATGGCACAGCACGGCATGGCATGGCATGGGATGGTTCAGCACGCCATGGCACAGTACCCCACGGCATGGCATGGCACAGCATGGCTCAGCACGCCATGGCACAGTACCCCACGGCACAGCATGGCATGGCATGGCATGGAATGGTTCAGCACACCATGGCACAGTACGCCACAGCACGGCATGGCATGGCATGGCATGGCTCAGCATGCCATGGCACGGTACCCCACAGCATGGCATGGCACGGCACGGCTCAGCACGCCATGGCACAGTACCCCACGGCATGGCGTGGCACGGCGTGCCGTTGCATGGCGCGGCACAGCTTGGCACAGCACAGCTCGGCACGGCACAACGTGGCACGGGGCAGCAGCTGGGCTGGCAGTGCCGTGTGTGTCCCCCGCCCCAGAGCCCCCACCAGTCACACCAGTCTGGGGTTGGGGCTGCGGAGGGTGTGGGGACGGCTGCCCCTGCCCAGGGCAGGGGATTTGGGGGGGGTGGGAGCTGATGGCTGGGGTCGGGGTCCCCTGTGCTGGGCCCGGAGGTGCCAGTGGCCGCTGGGCTGTGGGTGCCAGGGGAGCCCTGCCCGGGGCAGAGCTGGTCCCAGCCTGGTCACTCCCAGCCACGCAGGCAGCTCCCGGTCCTGCCCGCAAGCTGGGGGCCGTGCGGCAGAGCCTGCCCGTGCCCGCCCCCCCCCCCCCCCCCCCCGGGGGGGCCCCCCCCCGCCCCCCTCCCCCCCCACCCACCTGGGTCCCCTTTGCTGTCCCCCATCCCTGCTGGGTCCCTCCTCACCCCCCAGCCCCCCCATCCCGCCGGCCCTCACCCGATTTGGGGTATGTGGCGATGACCACGTCCGTGGGGCGGAATGGGAAGGTGGCGGCGAAGCTGAGGGACTCCTGGGTGTGGAGGTGGCCGGGCAGGGAGATGCCAGCGAAGGTCTCGGTCACCTCCATCCGATCCATGGCTCGGCTGCTGCGGGGGACGCGGCGGCACTCGGCCTTAAATAGCTGCAAAAGAGGAAGCTGTCCCAGAGGGCGGGAGGCTGGGCCCCCCCAGCACATTCCTGCCGGGGGGGCCGGGGATCCAGCCGGGCTGGGGCCATCGCCGGGAGAGCGCTGCCCGTGGGGCCGGGGGGCTGCGGAGCCACCCCAGGCGGGGGACACCCCCGGGACGGGACGGGGTCCGGCACGGCCAGACCCACCGCCGCAACCGGGAGAGCCCGGGGGGGCCAGGGCACCCCGCTCACCCGGCATCGGGCAGGGGGCCAGGGAGCCTCGGTGGCCGCAGCAGCCTGCGGTGACCCCAGGTTTGGCAGCCCCACGGCGGGGCTCCCCACGGCGGGCACCGTGCCAGGGGACGGGATCCCCATCCCGCTGCACCCGAGGAGGGGGGGCCAGCCACCTCCGCGTGGCCCCGTGACATTCCCAGCAGCCCCACCGGTGCCTCTTGCCACGCATGACACCGCGGCCACCACCACAGCAGCCAGCCAGGACACCCCCACCGCAAGCGCTGGGCCGCAGGGCCCTCGGGTGCCTCAGTTTCCCCACAGACGGCGCTGCCGCAGGACCATGGGGCGAGGGGAGCCCGGCACAGGGGGGGCACCATCAAAAGCCCCACGCCGGGGTCGTGCCACCCCGGCTGCTGCCCCCCCTGGCCCCTCCATGGCAGGACGGGACGGCACTCAGCCACTCCCCAGCGCCCGACGCCATGTCGGGGGGTGGCTCTGGGGTGGCCGCAGCCCGTCCCAGCCGCGCTGCTGGCACGCACGCAAGCCAGAAAATAAATTTCCCAGCCGCTGCGGGCAGGATCTGGCTGAGCGTCCCGGGGCTGGGGTGAGCGAGGGACAGGGGCGCCGGGCCCCTGCTCCTCGGCAGCCAGGGTGCCGGTGGGTGCCAGCGCCGGGGCGGCAGAGGCGGGGATGGGACCGGCACTTACCCAGCCAAAAAAATCTGGGCTGCGTTAGAGGGGCGGCGAGCGTCGCCGCAGGAATGCGGAGAGGCCTCGGCGCGGCCCTGGGAGAGGCTGCCGTCGCGCCGCCCCGGTGCCCGCTGTGCCCGGGCGTTGCCAGGGCTGGGGCACAGGGCACGCAGGGTGGGATTATGGCTGCGGGTCCTGGTTATTCATTTACAGCGGGAGGGGACGGAGGGCGAGCGGGGGCAGCCGTCCCGGTGCGTGCGCTCAGCAGGCTGACGGCAGCAGGTCGCCCCGGCTCATCCATCCCCCAGCGGCACCGAGCGGGCGAAGATGCCGGGTGGGAGCGTGGCGGTGCTGGCGCTGGCGTTGGTGCCGTGCCTGCTCCTGCCCTGCGCCGGGCAGCATCACCGGGAGGAGGCTGAGCGCATCATGAGGACGACGCCGGTCATCGATGGGTGAGCAAAGGTTGCCCGGCACGGCGGTGTGCCCGGCCGCCCCGGCAGCGCTGCGGCCCGTGGCACCCCGAGAAAAACCCTGGCCAGAAAACCCCACCAGGGGTGGCCCCGCCGGGGGATCCCCATGCTGGGCACCCCGGGGCCAGTGCAGACGAGGGGATCCCCAGCAGGGTGCCGGGAAGCGGGGGCCAAGCTGCCCTGGGGGAAGTCCCCGCTCAAGGCAAACGTGCCCCGAGGAACCGTGTCCTAAGGGGCGCCCCCCATCGCGTGTCGGGACCCTCAGGAGGCTCCAGTCCCCTGCAGGGTCCCCCCCCGGCACCAGCCCCGTGCCCCCCGTGCCACGCAGCACAGCCCCTGGCAGCGTGCGTGGGGCAGGGGGGAGCTGGAGGATGTGGGGACCGTGGGGCAGGAGGGGAGAAGTGGGAGCGCCTGGCCCCCAGCACTTCCCCAGCAATGGCGCTGGGTGCAGGGCACCGCGTGGCGGTGACGTCCTTGTGGTGGTGACATCCCCACGGTGGTGACGGTGACATCCACGTCAGAGGGGTGCGGGGCCGGCTCCCCCGCCTGCGAGGTGGAGCGGGGACGATGGGTGGAGGGGTGCACAGAAGGGTCCCCAGCCTCCCCCCCACCCGGCGAAGGGGGTCCCACAGGGGGCTGTCCCCTGGGAGCGACCTGTCCCCGGCTCCCGGCTTGGGTGGCTTTTGGCAGAGGGCACGGGTGGGTGGACAGACAGACAGGGAGGTGGGCAGGCAGGAGGCTGGATGGATGGACGTGCAGACGGACAGACGGCCCCTCACTCCCGCTCTCCCCCTGCCCAGGCACAACGACCTGCCCTGGCAGCTCCTCAGGAAGTTCAACAACCAGCTGGAGCTGCCGGAGGCCGACCTCACGCTGCTGAACGACACCCACACCAACATCCCCAAACTGCGCCGAGGGCACGTGGGCGGGCAGGTGGGGCGGCGCGGCGGGCGCGGGCAGGGGGGGCACGGGGGGGCGAGGGGCCGGGGGCCGGGCTCGCGGTGCTCACCGAGTGCCGTGGCGGGCAGTTCTGGTCGGCGTACGTGCCCTGCGACACGCAGAACAAGGACGCGGTGAAGCGGACGCTGGAGCAGATCGACGTCGTGCACCGCATGTGCGAGCGCTACCCCGAGACCTTCGCCTGCGTCGTCGACAGCGCCGGTGAGCGGGCGCGGGGCTGGGACGCGGGTGCCCCGGGGGAGGTGGGTGCCCCGGGGGAGGTGGGTGCCCTGGGGGAGGTGGGTGCCCCGGGGGAGGTGGGTGCCCTGGGGGAGGTGGGTGCCCCGGGGGAGGTGGGTGCCCCGGCGCCCGCCCCGTCTGATGCCCCCCACCCTCCCGCAGGCATCCAGCAGGCTTTCCAGAGCAGGAGGGTGGCCAGCCTCATCGGGGTGGAGGGCGGCCACTCCATCGACAGCAGCCTGGGCGTCCTGCGCACCTTCTACCACCTGGGCGTCCGCTACATGACCCTCACCCACAGCTGCAACACCCCCTGGTAGCACCCCTCGGGGGGGGGACGGGGACATGGGGGGGGCGGGGGACAGGGCCAGCGTGGGGGATGGAGCGTGCGGCCAAGCAGGGGCACGCGCCCCGGGGGTCCGCCCTGATGCTCTCCCCGCTCCGCAGGGCTGACAACTGGCTGGTGGACACTGCGGATGAGTCGCCCGTGCACAACGGCCTCTCGTCCTTTGGGGTGGTGAGTGGGGACAGGGCTGGTGGCAGCGCCTGGGAGCGATGGCCGGGGCGGGGGGAGGTGGTACCGGCGCCCACCAGCCCCATGCTGGGTTGTTAAGCCGAGCGGCGGGGGCGCCCGGTGCCCCGCAAACCCCCCCTCGCCCACCCCATCCCCATCCCCGCAGACGGTGCTGGAGGAGATGAACCGCCTGGGCATGATCGTGGACCTGGCCCACGTCTCGGTAGAGACGATGAAAATGGTGCTGAACCTCTCCAAAGCCCCCGTCATCTTCAGCCACTCGTCCGCCTACAAGCTCTGCCCGCACCGCCGCAACGTGCCCGACGAAGTGCTGAGGATGGTGGTGAGCGCCGGGGCAGAGCTGCGGGCAGGGAGGGGGGGCTGGCGGGGGTGCCACGGGGCTCAGGGCCAACTCCCCCCCCCCCCCAGGCCTCCACGGGCAGCCTGGTGATGGTCAACTTCTACAACGACTACGTGACGTGCAGGGACACGGCCACGCTGGCCGACGTCGCAGGTGAGGAGGGTGCCCGGGTGGGCAAGGGCGGGGGGTGGCCGTGCCCGTGTGTGTCCCCCCCCCCCGGCCCCGCTCACCCCAGCCCCTCGTGCCCGCAGACCACATGGACCACGTGAAGAAGGTGGCCGGCGCCCAGTCCGTCGGCTTCGGCGGGGACTACGATGGGGTCCCGAGGTAAAGCGGGTGACGGGCGCGGGACGTCCCCAGGCGTGGCGGGGGTCTCCCCCATGCCCCGCACGGGTGGCTGGGGGGGGGGTGCGGGAGCCGCAGGGCTCGGCTGCCCCCGGCAGAGCTGTGAGCTGCGGGGTGGCACAGGCTCCCCACCGGCCTGGAGGACGTCTCCACGTACCCCGCGCTGGTGGCCGAGCTGCTGGCGAGGAACTGGACGGAGGCAGAGGTGAAGGGGGCCCTGGCTGAAAACCTGCTCCGCGTCTTCAGGAAGGTGGAGGAGGTGAGCGGGGGCACGTGGGAGCGCAGAGCCAAGCGGGACGTCGGGACGTACGGCACGCGGGGATGTATGGGGGCACAGGGACGCGCAGGGCAGGGGGTGAATGCAGGCACGGGGACGTGCAGGGCTTGGGATGGCACAGGGGGGGCATGGGGATGTGCACGGTGGCAGGGGGGTTGTGTGGGGCACGGGGAGCGCCCCTCGCCGCGGGAGCCCACCCTGCGCCCCACCGCAGGTGAAGAGGACCCTGCGAGGCACACCCGCCCGCGAGACGCCCATCGCCTTCGAGGAGCTGGAGGGGACCTGCAGGACCCGCTATGGGTACAACGGTGCCGGCATGGCACAGCTGCCGCTGGCCGCCCTGACGCTGGCCCTGGCCCTGCTCCACTCCCTGCTCTCCTAGCGCCCGGCCCCAGCTCCCGCCGCAGCCCCAGCGCCCTGCCCGGCAGGATGCCGGTGGCCAATCTGGTGGCCGATCCGGTGGCCGATCCGGTGGCCGATCCGGTGGCTGCCAGGCTGGGCCCAACTCTGCCGCCCCTTCCCGCCCGCGCGCCGGCCCCGCGAGCAAAATAAAGCCGTGCTTCGAGCGCTGTCGGTAGCGTGTGTCCATGCCGGGACCCTGTGGGGACCACCAGCCCCGGCACATCACCGGCCACCTTGGTGTGTCACTGGCCACGCCGACACCCTGCCGGCCACCCCGGTGGGGCAGAGGCGCAGGGGCTCAGTGGGCACCCAGCCCAGGGCATCAGAAAGCTGTCACCGCACCGGGAGTGACACATCGCTGCAACACACGGCCAGGGTGGCTGTAGGGCTGCCTCCGCAGGATGCCTACATTAATCATTAGCTAATTAACCGGCTACTCAATTATCTTCTTAGCAATTTCCTCTCGCATTTGGGAACAGCCTGTCTTCGGAGCGGAGGCGGCTTTGGGCACGGGGAAAAACAGGCAGGAGAAGGAGAGCCGTCTTCCTGTGGCATTCACAAATTGGCTGAGGCACAGAGCCCCGTCTGCCAGCTGGGCACGGGGAAGGGACGGGCACGGGGAAGGGACGGGGGCACGGGGAAGGGACGGGGGCACGGTCCCCGCCAGGACAGCACCCGCAGCAGCCATCCCAGGGGGTGAAGCTGCTGGAGGTGGGTGCTGATGGCAGGACTGGGGTGGAAAGCACCAGGGCTCCCAGTGTGGGCTTACGAGCCCAGGATCTCCCCCTTGGGAAGCCCGGCCTCCCCCCCACAAGGGTCGGGGAACAGCACGGAGAAGAGCACGGGGAGCTGGGCAGCCCAAAAACCACGCTGGGGAAAGGAGCTCCGCTCCAGGTGGTTGCCCCAGCCTCCCCAAGCCGGTGTTGGCTGCACCGCGGCTGCTCCTGCTCATCCTGGCTTGGTGACGCCAAGGGAACCGGTCCCTGCGGGGGAAGCGTGGGGGCACTGGTCAGGGCCCCTTCCCCTTGGGAGGCAGCGACCCCGGCGGCAGGGAGCCAGGGCTCTGCCATGAATCCCTTCCCCTGGGCGAGGGGAGGCTGGGGGAGCAGGACCGGCCTCTTCCTCCTCCCCACCTCAGCCCCAGGGTGCAGGTTCCTCTGTCCCAGGCAGGGGCCAGGGCACAGCCGTCACCCTGTGCCATGGGTGGAGGGGACCACAGCCCCCCTCTCTGCCTCCGAACCCCCAGCCACACCACGATGGATGTTCAGGGATTGTTTATTTAAAAGAGCGGGAGGTAACCAACACGGGGCTGGGGAAGAACAAGGCAAATGAGATAAGCTTAAAAAAAAAAAAAAAAAAACAAAAACCAAAAAACCAACCCACACAAACGAGGCCACAGACAAACATCGCACTGCAAGGAGCATTTCCAGGGACGGGGCTCCCTGGGCCACATGCCAGCCCCCAGCCCCACGGGTGGCACCCGTGCAGGGCCAGGCTGCCCGGCCCTGTGGGGATCCGGCCACCCTGGTGGCATTCCCACTCAGGGGTGCAGGCACAAGTCTCCGGGGGAGCTGCGAGGGGGCACAAGATCCAACGCTCCACCCTGCACAAGTGACTTCGGAGCCCAAAAGCCACCTTTCTCCTCCTCCTCCTCAGTCGCCACCCCATGACCCCACCGTGGCACCCACGGCGGGGAGAAGGCTCCGTGCGTCACCGGACGCGCACCACCAAGGCCACTGAACTCGGAAGAAATCATGGAAACAGTGAAAAGTGTTTGCGTGGCAAGGGCTGGGGAAACAGCCCCTGGCTGGCAGCAAGTCCTGTTGAGGCAGCCCCAAAGGTCAGCCAGCACCACCCCACCCTCTCCCCCCCACGTGCCTTAAAATTCCCGTAAGTGATGAATCCCACGGCAGCGGGACCAGCTGCCCGCAGCACAGCTCAGCGCCACCGGACCCGGCAGCTGCACGGAACCGTGGTGAGGTTAGAGTTCCTCTTGATGAGCGCCAAAGGAAACTGTATTTCCTTCCCGGCAAGCTTCCCATCAATCCAGCAGCTCAGTAGTACCTGGGAGTGATGGAGGGAGAAGGGGCACGGGAGACTTCAGCCCCGGGGGAAGGCTCCGAGGGACAAGCAGCCACGTTTCCCCACGAGGGGTGGGAGGAGAGGGGAGGCCACAGCACCCTGGGAGCAGCCCCCGCTCGCCCAGCTCAGCCCCGCTCAGCCCCACGCTCCGCAGGCAGCAGCACAGAGATTGCAGGGAGGTGGGAACAGCAGAGGGGAAACAGCAAGGGAGATCCTGGGGACGAGCCAGCGCCAGCAGACGTGCTCCCAGGATGGTTCAGCATTTACTGTCACACCCATCCAGCCGGGGGACATTTGGGGACGAGGCTGCGGCCACCACAGCTGCAAGGCCAGGGGTAGCAGCTGGCGTGATCTGCTCCCAGCTGCAGGACTGGGGGCAGGGACTTGGTCCACACGGGAGGTGAGGGCCTGGGTAACCATTTCCAGGCTGCAGCAGCCAGAGACGGGGAACACGTGGATTTACAGGCGCGCAGGCAGAGAGGGGCTCGCGCGGGGCAGGACGAGCGTTTCAAAGGTCACTTTGTGGTACGGAGCTCCGGGGAGGTTTGGCCCGGCAGGACGAGGAGCTAGCGATGGGCAAGGCGGAGTCTGCAAACGGGGCACGCAGCTACGGCTCAGGAAGGTCACGGCGAGGGAAGCGATGCCACAGCGTGACCTCCCCTTCCCGCAAGGCACTAACCTTCCCAGAAACACCACCGCTGGGAAAACCACCCTTCCCAAAACCACTGCGAGAGGAAGGTGGCAGCCCCGTGGGGATCTCCCCGCTCCTTGTAAACAGCTCCTTGCTGCGGGCCCCGAGGAAAGCTCAGAGACCCCGGTCTAAAACAGATAAGAAACGTGCTACGCACGGAGAGTCAGGCCAGCAGCACCCCAGAAGACATCACAACCCGCCTCCAGGATTCCTTTAGTGTTAAATCAGGAGCGGGACGTTGCATCGTGGGACGCTGCCAGCAACCACTAGCAACCCTCAAATAAAAAACACCCTGAAACCAGAACCAGCAAAGCGTTCCTCAAGCCCGGAGAGAGGCCGTCCCCGCCCAGAAACCCCCGCCAGGATCCCTGCCTGCTCTGGGAAAAAGTCATCACCATCACACCCCAACAGAAGAGTCTCAACGAAGCTGCTGGAGGAGGGGACGGCCGACTCCGCCTGGCCGGTGGGGTCAGGGCAAGGATGTAGCAGAGGTGGGGAAGGAGTCCCGGGCCCCTCCACCCCACACACCGTACCACCAGTGCGGGGCAGCAGTCCGCAGGGGAGACAGGAGACCTTAATTCCGCAAGGCAGCCAACCTGGAAGGGAGAGCACGAGAGGAAACCGACGTGAGCGCAGCAGGAAACAGCCGTGACTCAGGACCCCTTCAGCCAGCGCACGCAGGGAACGCCTCCGCCCAGAAAACCCCCTCCTGCGGTGGGGGTGCAAGAAATCCTGCCCTGGAGCACGCACCCCCGGCTGCCTGGGGCAGCGTGGAGCGTTTGTCATCAACGCAGGCGAGGTACTGCGGGAGAAGGGGTTCCTGGCTTCTCCTCCCAGTGCCTCGCCACTGCAGCCTGCCCGGTCCCCTTGCAGGGCTGTCCCCAGCTCGCAGGGCAGCACAGCACAGCCGGGGGACCGTCCCCAGATGGACCCTGGTGGCGGCTGCGTGGGGAGGGCCCGGGGAGAGGGAGCTCATCAGCTTCTCCTGGGGCAGTTCCAGGGAGACAGCCTGTTCCCGGAGCTGTTTGAAGGTCAGCGCCAAGCGTTCCCAGAGCAGCAGCAGCTGCGTGAGGGCGAGCACCGAGCAGGGGGAGACCGTTCCGCACCCTGGCGACAGAGAGCTCGCTGCCGAGTGCCAGAAGCCACCCCCAGGCCCAAAGTGGCCCAAACAGCCACCTCACCTGCCTCACGCAGGGTACCATGGGGACTGCCGGGCTCCGGCTTGTCTGGGCACGAGAGAGGGGGCTCAGCACCCACTCAGCCGGCCGCGATGGGCTAACTCATTCCCTTCATACTGGTGAGGGATCCCCGGGAAGGAGTCAAAATGCCTTGACACAAGGCAAAGGACCCAGGAGAGAACAAACCTCCGCGAGAGCTGGTCTTCCTGGGTGCGGACTGAGCTCTCCCCCACTGCCGAAGCCCCCTCGGGGAGCTGGTTGAGCTGGTCCATGATCTCCAGGCCATTCTCCTCGGCGATCTGGACGATGAGGCTGTCCACCTGCTCCTGCGGGGTGGTCAGCGTGGTGGCGGAGCTCATGGAGTCCTCCATGACCTGCAACAGATACGGCCCCGTCATCCTGCCCCACAGACAAAGCCACTCGGCCCAGCTCAGCTTCTTCCCCCAAAGAACCTGCATCGCCACCAGCCCCCTCGGCCAGCACGGCCCCGAGCCTGACAGCAGGGCTACAGGGGAGGGGTGCAGGGCCCGGCTGTGCCTCAGAACCCCCCTGAGTAACAGCTAGCTACGACACAGAGATGGCCACCTCCCTCTTCTCCCCCTCTGCTGCGTTCGCCTCTTTGCACATCAAGCCCCTTCCCCGTCAGGCAGCAGAGAGGCATCTTCCCCAGCACCTCTCGTATCCCTCAAAGGCAGAGAACAGGACTCTATGAACGGTGCGGGGGGTTCCCACAGCAGAGGCTGGAGTCAGCGCTGCTGCGGGAGGCTGAGTTACAGCTGGGAGCCGGCTCTCTCCCGGGAGACAGCTCTCAGCCCTCCTGCACCCCTCAGAGGCCACTGGCACTTACCGACGTATGAACATCCAAATTCTGAACCTGCTGCTCGAATTTATCCATCACCGCAGACACCTTCTGCAGGTCCATGGAGCTCAGAGCCTTGTCCAAGGCCTTGGTCACCTGGGCCATGTTTTTCGTCACCTGCAAGAGGAGA
>JADKXX010008059.1:0-11225 GCA_017310255.1 Butorides virescens | reverse complement strand
GACCCCTTCCCTGGGCAGCCCCTTCCAGCCCCTGACAGCCCTTTGGGGAAGGAATTGTTCCCCATGCCCAACCTCACCCTGCCCTGGCACAACTTGAGGCCGTTGCCCCTCATCCCATCGCCCCTTCCCTGGGAGCAGAGCCCGACCCCCCCGGCTCCCCCCTCCTCTCAGGCAGTTGTAGGGAGCGATGAGGGCTCCCCTCAGCCTCCTCTGCTCCAGGCTGAACCCCCCCAGCTCCCCCAGCCGCTCCCCAGCAGCCT
Source organism: Butorides virescens (assembly GCA_017310255.1). NCBI lineage: Eukaryota > Metazoa > Chordata > Aves > Pelecaniformes > Ardeidae > Butorides > Butorides virescens. The sequence continues at coordinate 10,965 of JADKXX010008059.1, read as the reverse complement.
GGGGCTCCAGACCCCTCCCCAGCTCCGCTGCCCTTCTCTGGACACGCTCCAGCCCCTCCAGGGCCTTCGGGGAGGGAGGGGCCCAACCCTGACCCCAGCATTCGAGGGGCGGCCTCACCAGTGCCCAACACAGGGGCACGGTCCCTGCCCTGCTCCTGCTGGCCACACCAGTCCCGATACAAGCCAGGATGCCGCTGGCCTTCTTGGCTACCTGGGCACCCTGCTGGCTCATACTCAGCCAGCTGTTGACCAACACTCTCAGGACCCGGCCCTTGGCCTTGTTGAACCTCACCCCATTGGCCTGGGCCCATGGATCCAGCCTGGCCAGGTCCCTCTACAGAGCCCTCCTTCCCTCCAGCAGATCCAGACTCCTGCCCAATTTGGTGTCATCTGCAAACTGACTGAGGGTGCCCTCGATCCCCTCGTCCAGATCATTGATGAAGATGTTAAACAAAACTGGCCCCAACACTGAGCCCTGGTGGACACTGCTTGTGACAGGTTGCCACCTGGATTTAACTCCATTGACCACAACTCTCTGGGCCTGGCCATCAGATGGTTTGTTACCCAGCGAAGTGTACGCCTGTCCAAGTCATGAGCCGCCAGCTTCTCCAGGAGAATGTGGTGGGAGGCAAAAGCCCCACATCCACACAGAGGCTCTTACCCCCTTCATCGTCACCGCTGTCTGGACCTTGGAGGCCACCGCATCCACCCGGGAAGACATGCGGAGCCAGTTGAGCCCCTCGTTCTTCTTGCGGATGGCATTCTCCGCGTAGACACGAGCACACTCCACATTCTTCTGCTGAAGAGCCTGGAAGGGCAAAGGGACAGTGAGTGCACCCCAAGTTTATAAAGAAGCATGCTCTGTTTCTGCTTGACAGGTTTCCAGCAGGAAACAGCTCTTCCATCACCCTCAAAATGCTGACGGGAGTTACACCCCTCTCAGCATCGCAGGGGTGCAGCACACCCATCTGGCATATTTGAGAGCCAAGGGTGGGACTTGAAACACTCAGAGGCCAAGCTGATGCATGCAGCGAGGCCTGCGCGGGGGACCCTGCCCCCTTCCCTGGTCCCTTGGGGGAACACGCTGGGCAAGGCATGGCGGGAGGCAGGACCCGCAGCCTCCCCACACCGGGCGAGCTCCCACCCACCTTTTTGACTTTGGCTTGCTCGGCCTTGGAGTCTTTCTCAGCTTTCTTGGCGAGCTTCTCCAGCTGCTTCGCTGTGAACTGCGGAGAAAGCAATGGGCTGGTGCCGGGGTACGGTGGCCGCAGACCCTCGGGATAAGCGGAGCCCCAACTGCCTCCCCCCAACCCAGCAACGCCAGCAGCCGGGGAGCGCCCCCCCCCGAGGACCGGAGGATCCCAGAGCAGCCGGCAAAGCAGGAAATCCATTTTCCCCGCTTCCAAGACGGGGAAGTCCGGGAAGGGCAGGCCCGGAGGACAAACCCAGCTAACGGGCTCCCTCTTCCCGCAGCCACCGGCAGCGGCGGGGCCCCCGCGGCATCCCCCACGCCCCCTGGAAGGCGGATCTCTGCAGGCCACAGCCTCCTTCTGTTACGGGGCCGCGGCAGGCCCCAGGACTTTCCTGGAGAGGTGGACGCCGGTCGCCGGTTCACCGGGAACCGGCCGCGGGAGCGGAGATACGTGATGGAAAGGAGACGGAGGGCCCGCCGCCGCCCTCACCTTCAGCTGGAAGAGCGTGTCTGGAAGGGAAGGAGAGCACAGCCTCAGGGACGGCGCCCCGGGGACAAGGCCGGAGCCAGGGACCACGGTCCCCGGTTCCCCAGCCCCCGCCCTGCCCCCATCCCGCCCCCCCCAAAGCCCGGCGCGGCAGAGCCCCCTTTACCGTCTCTACCCGCCCTTACCGTCCATCCTGCCCCGCCGCTCCTTCCGGGTTCCAGCGCCGCCGCTTCCGGGTTCCACCGCCGCCGCTTCCGGGGGAGGGTGGGGCGAGTGCCGATTCTCGCGAGAGCTCCGCCCTGGCGGGGAGATCACGTGGTTCAGAGGGGGCGGGGTCGCTCACAGCGTGGGCGGAGTCACACGGGGATAGGGCGGTGCCGGGCGGGGGCGGGGCCACGTGGAGGCGGGGCCATACAGGGGCCGTGTCTAGCAACCGTTGCCAGGGCACCTCGCGAGGCTGTGTCGTATGGCGCATGCGTAGGAGCTGCGGGGGCGGTGCTACGCATGCGTAGTACTGGGCGCCGCGGCGGGCCGGCCTCACTGCGCATGCGTGAAGGTGGGAACAGCGGCGGGCGCGCCGCACTGCGCATGCGTGGAGGGGTGGGCGGGGTGCGTGGCGGCGCGGCGCATGCGCGGTGCCGCCATGGCGGAGGGCGGCTCTGCCGAGGGGGAGCTGGAGCCGCTGCGGCTGCGGCGGCTGCGGGGCGAGGGCTTCTTTGAGGTGCCGGCGGCCGACCGGGTGAGGGTCCGGGGCCGTACGGAGCGGGGGGTCCCTGGGCTTCCGGAGGGGTGTGGGGCGGGGGGAGGAGGGTTCCAGAGCCCCTCAGGGCCCTCGGGTTGTGGGGTGGGCCCGGGGCCCGCTGAGGAGCGGGGGACGGCCCGGGGCCCGGCGGCCACCCGGGTGCAGGCCTTGCCGGGGCGGGCTGGGAGTAGGGAGGGCGCTGGGCAGCCGGCCCGGCGAGGCGGGGGTTGTAGCTGAAGGCCTCGGGCTGCCGGAGGGGCCGGGTGTCCCTGGGAGGGCTGGGGAGGAAGCGCTGAGGGCCGCCCCGCTCACCCCTGACCTGGCGCTTTGGTTCCAGCTGGGAAGATGCCGGAGCGTGAAGGAGTTCGAGAAGCTGAATCGGATCGGAGAGGGCACCTATGGCATAGTGTGTAAGTGCGGCGCTGGCCGCTCTCTCCAGGCCTGCAGCAGGGCCGGTTCCTGGGCGGAAGGAGGGGCTGTGGCCCACCTGCCCGTGTCCTGGCAGTGGGAGCGCCTCTGGCTGGGGCTGGGGGGGTGCCATCGGGGGGACCGCGGCTGAGAGGAGGCTCAGCAGCAGCACAGGAGTACTGCTGGCTCACGACAAAACCAGAGTTTGTTTTCTGGTACTGAGTGAGCGGCCTCTGCTGCTTTTCCAGACCGGGCCCGGGACACCCTGACAGATGAGACCGTAGCATTGAAGAAGGTGCGGATGGACAACGAGAAGGATGGTAACAGAGCAGCAGGGGAGCTGGGGCGGGAGCATCGCCAGCCCCTGCTCGAGGCAGTGGTGCAGTGCGGCTGTTGCTCCCTGCAGGGATGCCCATCAGCAGCCTGCGGGAGATCACCCTGCTCCTGCAGCTTCGGCACCCCAACATCGTGGAGCTGAAGGAGGTGGTCGTAGGGAACCATCTAGAGAGGTGAGAGTCCCCCTTGCCCTGTCTTCCCATCGTCTCCTGCCCTCTCTGCCTCTCAGACCCTTCTCGGTCCCCTGAGCCGCCTCTCACAGTGCAGACCTGCACTGGGGCACTGGAGGGGTGTCCCCGGGGGCAGCTCCTGACCGTGTCTTGTCCATAACAGTATTTTCCTGGTGATGGGCTACTGCGAGCAGGACCTAGCCAGCCTTCTTGAGAACATGCAGACACCTTTTTCAGAGGCTCAGGTAAAAGCTGGGCTAAGCTTTAGGTACATCACCCCTGAGAGGGTGCTGCCACTGCCACCAAAACACACTGGCCACCAGCATGGACTCCCCAAACTTTGTGATCCCTGGAGCTTGTGCTGGGCTTCAGCGGGGCTGGGGAGCACCAGGTGAGCCGGGATTCCTGGGCCGCCTGGGGAGTGTGGGCTTAGCTGGCTCTCACAGAACGCTCCGGGGAATTTCTAGGCTGGGTTTTGGGCTGGAGCAAACTGGCAGGGAAACAGAGCCAGGAGAAAAGGCGTCCCAGACAGCCTGTGAGCTACCTCTGGCAGGAGACGGGGCCTGACGTGCCGCAGAGCAGCGACAGATGGGGCAGACCGCAGGGTGCCCCAGTGGGTTTCACCTCCGGGGGTTTGCCTGGCTGGCACTGCTCCCACAGAGGTTGGTGCTCCTGTTCTCTGCCCCCAGGTGAAGTGCATCATCCTGCAAGTCCTCAAGGGCCTGCAGTACCTTCACGAGAACTACATCATCCACAGGTGGGAGCAGCGGGGTGGACATGGTGGGAAGGGGGACATGGGGAGAAGGGGCTGATGGGAGGGAGCCTGCTGAGCCCTGAGAGCGTGGCGTCCTCCTCTGCCTCCCAGGCCCGTGTCCTGCGAGCCAGGAGCACTGCATGGAGGAGCTGTGGGCGAATTGGTGGCTCCGTGTGGGAGCACTGGCGGGGCAGGGATGCCACCAGACGATGAGATTTGTTTCTCCTCGTGATGGCTCAGCTCTGGGGCTCTGCAGCTGCCTGCAAGCCCTGGGAGAGCGCAGGTCTGGGAAGAGCCGTGCTCACCGGACGGGGCTGACTGGCTGCTCTCTGTTCCCCGGCAGGGATCTGAAGGTGTCCAACCTGCTCATGACTGACAAAGGCTGCGTGAAGATAGGTGAGACCCCGGCAGCTGCCCGGCCCGGCTGCCGCTGTGGATGTACCCAAAGCTCCCCCTCCACCCCATGACACGTTTGGAGCGAGGAGCTTGCCTGTCTCCTCACCTCCAGTTTCCCCTGTTGCAGCTGATTTTGGACTGGCACGCACCTATGGGATGCCGCCGAAGCCGATGACCCCTAAAGTTGTCACGCTCTGGTGAGTGGCTGGTGCTGGGGGCTCAGCCGCGCTGTCTGAGGGTGGCACGGGTGACTCCTCGCAGTGCGGCGGGAACTTCCTTTGTGCCGGCTCCACCACGGTCCCCTTGAGACAGTGCTGTCCCCCATGCAGGTACCGAGCGCCTGAGCTGTTGCTGGGGATGACAACCCAGACCACCAGCATTGACATGTGGTAAGGGGCGGGCAGGAGAGGGCTCAGGCGGGGCCTGGGGGGCTGTAAACCCGTGGAGGTGGGGTGATGGAGGGGTTTCCCCTGCCCCTACTTGCTCTTGCACGCTGCCTGCTCTGCAGGGCCGTGGGCTGCATCCTCGCCGAGCTGCTGGCACACAAACCACTGCTGCCGGGCACCTCTGAGATCCACCAGATCGACCTCATCGTGCAGCTCCTGGGGACGCCCAACGAAAACATCTGGCCGGTGAGAGCGGTCCCCCCCCTTTGCCCTGCCTGCTCTGCCTCCTCTCCCTGCCTTCCCCTCATGCTCCGTCCCCCGCAGGGTTTCTCCAGGCTGCCCCTGGTGAGTCAGTACACCCTGCGGAAGCAGCCCTACAACAACCTCAAGCACAAGTTCCCCTGGCTGTCAGAGGCCGGGCTGCGGCTGCTCAACTTCCTCTTCATGTACGATCCCAAGAAGCGGTAAGAGCCGGGGGCAGCTCTGCCTGGGCAGGGCCCGGGGCAGGTGGGGGGGGGGAAGGAAACCTGCCCACAGTGGGGGGCTGCCCTGCCATGTCCCCTTGTCCCCACAGGGCGACGGCCAAAGACTGCCTGGAGAGCTCCTACTTCAAGGAGAAGCCCCTGCGTAAGTTAAGCCCCTGCTGGGGCAGGGCTGGGGTGCTCTGGGCCCCACTGACCCCCCCTCTGCCCCGCAGCCTGCGAGCCGGAGCTCATGCCCACCTTCCCCCACCACCGCAACAAGCGGGCGGCCAGCACCAGCGCGGGGACAGAGACCCAGGCGAAGCGCAGCAAGCCCTGAGCCCCGTCCCGCGGGAGGTGGCACGGCGCACGCCTGCCGGGATGGCTTTCCTCGGCAGGACAGCACCAGCACCGCGGGCTCCATCCCCGCCCGGGACGGCTCCCGAACTGGATTTCCCACACCGGTGCGGGGATGGCCCAGCTGCGGCATCTTCTGCCCCGGGGCTGGGCGAGGGCAGCCCTGGGAGCTGCAGGCGCATTTCAGCCCTGGGCCTGCCTCCTTCCCGGCGTGGGAGAGAGGAGAGACTGGGCCGGGGCCCCCCGGGGCTCAGCAGGGAGAGGCCGGGGTGCTGGCGGGGCCAGCCCTGTCCCATGGGGGCCCTTGGCCAGTGCTGGCTGCGTGGGGTAGCCCCGACTTTGCTGTCAATAAAAGCATCTGCCAGCAGCAGCTGTGGGGAGTGCATTGCCTCAGCTCCAGCTGGGCCGGGAGAAGCCGGGGCCCTGCTCTGCTCCCCTTGTGCCACACGTCCAGCCCCAGGGCCAAGGACACCTCCAGGCTCTGCCTCCCAAAATCAGCCCTAAGCTGAGCCCAGCCCTGCTCTCCCGGGAGGCAAGAGCTGCTCCCGCGGGGCAGCTGGCAGTGGCTGGCACCACCAGCTGGGTCCCTTCTCCAGGAGCAGGCACGCTCGGGCTGCTGTGTCCCCCCCGTCCCCCCCATCAGGCCAGGAGGAGACCATGACACTGCGAGGCAGCCACGCTTTACTGAGATGCACTGAGCCGGTTACAGGGGGAGCGCCGGGGCTGGAGCTGGGGCTGGCTCCTACCGCCCCGGGGGCGAAGCAGAGCATGGCACAGGCCCCGCTACCTCCCCGTGGGGCGAGCTCGGCGTCCCGTGGGGCGAGCGGCGGCTGTCCCCATCCCCAGCAGCCAGCGGGGGGGCCCGGCCCCGCTGGGACCAGAGGCCGGAGCCGTCGGCCAGCAGCATGTCCACCTCCGTCCGCTGCAGCCAGAGCCGCTGCTGCCTCTCGCTGCGCAGCTCCTGCCCGCAGTGCCGGCTGCGGCAGGCCTGCCCGGCGGCACAGGCGCCGGCGTGGAGCTGCTGGCAGGTGGTGCAGCAGTAGGAGGGCAGCGCGCCCCGGCGCAGGCAGGAGTGCAGCTGGTAGCAGGGCAGCTCGGGGGCTTCTTGGGGGACGGTGGGGGGCAAATCCTGGGGCTCCCCCGGCGCCTGGGGGCTTCCGCTCCCCGCAGGCAGAGCAGAGAGTGGGCTGCTCGCCCCGCCGAGCTCCTGCTCCAGGAAAAGGTGGGAGGAGGAGGAGGAGGCGTTCAGGCTGGGGTTGCCCGTGGAGGGCAGCAGCTCCTGTCCATCCCCACAGCGGTCCCAGCCCCTCCTGGTCACGTCCCGAGCACCCCATGGGCTGCCAGGGTCCCTCCACAGTGCTGGGGGGGCTGCGTCCTCTCCCCCCGTGTCCTCAGGGCCGGCCGGCATCTCGCGGTAGAGATCCACGCTGTCGCCGCAGTTGGCGGCTGCCTCCCGCTGCGTCCCCAGCTGCTGCAGCATCTCCACGCAGGCCTCCACGTCCCCGGCCAGCCGGCGTGCCTCCAGCAGCTCCTCGGCACGCAGCCGGCGCGGCCGCAGCCGCAGCACCACCTCCGCCAGGATCTCGCACTCCAGCCGACAAGCGAAGAAGCCGCAGGCGGCGGCCAGCAGCTCGGGCGCCGGGGGTGGCCGGCGGACGGCCAGGCAGCACGGGTCGCGCCGTTCGTAGCCCAGCCGGCCGAAGCTCCGCACCAAGTCGGCTTCAGGCAGCGCCGGGCGCAGGGAGTGGACGTAGGTGCCGGAGAAGGTCTGCAACGAGAGCGGGGGGGGGGGCACGGCTGGAGACGCCCTGCGCCCCAAACCCTGCCGGCGCCTCCCGGGCCGCGGGGCCTCACCTGGACGGTGCCGAACTCCTTGCGCCAGGGGAAGAGGTAGAGGTTGACGGCCGCCAGCTCCAGCAGCCGGAAGGCGCCGGCCAGGCCCGGCAGCGCCAGCCCGGGGTCGGGGCGGCCCCGCAGCCCGCGGCTCAGCAGGGCCGGGGCGTCCTCCTGCAGGGCCCCCAGCAGCGCCGGCTCCAGCCGCAGCCGCCGCCGCAGCCTCTCCCCGAAGGAGGGGTCGGAGCAGGCCCCGGCGCGGCCCCGGCGGAACTCGCGCTCCAGGCAGCGCCGGTACTCCTGCCGGTACTCCTGCCGGTACTCCTGCCCGAACTCCTGCCGCCGCGCCGAGCCCGCGCACAGCCGGGGGGGCGGCCGCGCCGCGAGCCCCCCCCCGGCCCCCCGGGCCCCCCCGCAGCCCCGTGCCCCAGACCCCGCGCTCCCGGGCCCGCTCCCGGTGCCCCCCGCCACCTGCCGGCCCAGCGCTCCCCGCGGGTTCCCCTTCCGCTTCCCGCGCCACGCCCACCGCGGACACCAACGTCACCGAGATGGGCGGGGGCTATTATCGCTCCGCCCCTCAGGGGCGGGGTCGACCCGCGCCGACAGCGCCCCCTGGAGGAGGCGGGGAGCAGCGGCGGCGCCCCGCGGTGGAACCGGACCCCGCCCCCCGGGTCACCCCCTCCTCCGGCCTGGCCCCCCGCGGCGCGGCCCCCGGACGGCTCGGGGCGGGGGGCTCAGCCGATCCCGCCCCACGGGGGACCCCCCCCCCGCCCTGCCCCGGGGCCGCAGGGAAGGGGGACAGCACCTGGCGGGGGTGGCGAGGAGAGGGTCCCCCGCCGCCGCCTCACTGCAGGGACTCCACGTAGGACAGGGCGCTCTGCAGGGACGTCAGGCAGTACCCCTCCTCCCCGATCAGGTACCTGCGCCACACACCGCACCGTCACGGCCACCGCACCGTCACGGCCAGGACACTGCCATGGCCACCACACTGCCACGGCCACCGCACCGTCACGGCCGGGACACTGCCATGGCCACCGCACTGCCACGGCCACCGCACCGTCACGGCCGGGACACTGCCATGGCCACCACACTGCCATGGCCACCACACCGTCACGGCCGGGACACTGCCATGGCCACCACACTGCCATGGCCACTGCACCATCACGGCCGGGACACTGCCATGGCCACCACACTGCCACGGCCACCGCACTGCCACGGCCACTGCACCGCCACAGCCAGGACACCACCATGGCCACCACCCTGTCATGGCTGCAACACCGCCACGGCCACCGCACCGTCATGGCTGGGACACTGCCACGGCCACCACACCGCATGGCTGGGACACTGCCATGGCCACCATCCCATCACAGCTGGGACACCGCCACGGGTGGGACACTGCCATGGCCAGGACACTGCCACGGCCAGGACACCACCATGGCCATCACCCTGCCATGCCTGGGACACCGCCATGGCCACCACCCCATCACGGCTGGGACACCGCCCCGCAGCCCCGCACCCCCAGGAGCCGCAGTTCCCCCCCGCCCCCTCCAGCCCCGGCAGCCCTGTCGCGTTTGGGGGCCGGTGCCCCCGGCCCAGGGGTGCCCGCGTGGCCCAGCGCCCCCCGTGCCTACCCCTCGTGGATGAACTCCTCCAGCGCCGTGCACTCGGAGAGCAGCTGGGGCAGCCCCGTCCGCAGCACCACGTAGGACAGGATGGGCAGCAGGTCGTCCGCCCCGCTGCCACCAAGGGGAACGTCAGCCCCGCCGGCAACGGCGACCGGTGGCCCTGACCCCCCGCCCCCAGCAATGGGAACCCCCAGCCCTGCAACCCCCAGCCCCACGTCCACACCCCGCTCCCCATCACAGCCCCGGGGCTGGCTGCCCCCCATGTCCCCCCCCCACTCACATGGCGGCAGAGGCGGGGGTCCGGCCGTCCCGAGCACCGCAGTACTCCTCGGCGCACTCGCAGATGCCGCGCAGGGCTCGCACTACGGCACAGAGCGGGCACTGAGGGTCGCCCCACCACCCCACACCCCCAGCCCCTGCGCCACCCCAGCCCCCCCCAGCCCCGCACCGATGCACTCCAGCTTCCTGCGGGGACAGGTCTCCAGCGGGATGAGGCGCAGGTCCTCGATGGCGGAGCCGTACGCGGGGCAGCCGGGGGCCGGGGGGGAAGAGCCGGGAGGACAGCCCCATCTCGGCGGGGCCGGCGTGCCGGTGCCGCTCCATGCTCCGGGCCAGGGCCGCCTCCCGGGGCCGGTGCACGCTCCTGCGGGCAGAGAGGCGAGGGGCTGCCAGGGAGGGGGCCGGGGGGCTGCAGGGGGCCCAGCCCGGCCCCCGGGGCCACGGTACCTGTAGAGGGCCAGCAGCGGGGCCCAGAGCGGGGGGAAGAAGGCCTCCTCCAGGCAGGCCAGGCACTGGTCCTTGCCGGCGGCGGTGTTCAGCCCCTCGAAGGCCAGCAGCGTCAGGGACAGCAGCCTGTCTGGGAAGGGCCGAGTTACGCAGCACACTCGGAGGGCGCCCGTGAGACCCCCCCCATCCTCCCCACCCTGCACCCCGAGCCCACCCCGGCTAAAACACGCGAGCCCATGGCTGGGGAGAGCCCCCGCGGGCCCCCCAACCCCGGCAGCCATCCCTCACCGATGGCGTTGTGGATGTCCCGCACGACGCCCTTCAGCTGCTCCGGCAGTGCCACCTCCTGCCTGGGGCCGGCCGGGGGCTCCCCGGGGGCCCAGCCCTCCGGTGATGCCAGGAACCGCTCCAGGTCCTCGAAGGAGCTCTCCCGGGGGGTCTGGGGGGCTTCCACCGGCCCCGGCCAGCCCCCCTCCGCCCTTGGGGTGCCAGGGCTGCCGTCGGCGAGGGGCGTGCTGGACTGGCTGTGCCGCAGCCCGGCTGGGCCGTGCTCAGGCACCGAGAACATGCAGTGGAGGCTGCGGGAGGCTCGGAGCCGGCGGCCCCCCGGCTCGGCGGGCAGCGAGCCCCCCGCATCCAGCGAGAGGAAGGAGAGGCCGGTGGGGGAAGCCGGGGTGGCGTCGGCGGCGCTCTGGCTGACGGCCGGGTAGAGGCGGGCGTACACCGCACACTGCAGCTGCCGCAGGAGCTGGGCGATGGGGTGCTCGGGGAAGCTGGAAGCAGAGGGATGGGGTGGGCACAGGGGTGAGGGGCGGGCGGGGGGGACACCGGCAAGTGGCTGTGGCCCCCTCACTCCGAGCAGGGCCTGCCCGCACCCCGGCGCTACCTGAGGAGGCAGGAGAAGAGCCCGGACACCAGGGAGAGGTCTGCCGGGCTCCGCTTCAGTCTGGCCTTCCACTGCCTCGGCCAGTCCTGGGGAGTGCCCGCGGCCAGTCAGTGGGGATGGCATGGCACCCTGCCCCACGGCACGGCGTCCTGCCCCACAGCACGGCACCCTGCCCCACGGCACGGCACCTTGCCCCTTGGCATGGC
>JADKXX010008058.1:0-11008 GCA_017310255.1 Butorides virescens | reverse complement strand
AAAGAATTTCTTCCTTATATCTAGTCTAAACCTAGACAAAAGCTGTGCAGGAAGCCTTTATTCCAGAAAGGGGTTTGGGGTTGGGTTTTTGTTTTGGTTTGTTTTTTTCTGTTTCCTGATGCTCTGATGACACCCTGTGGACTTTTCCCTGTACTACTGTAGCTGTGCAAAGACCCAAGAATTCAATTCTTTTTCTCCCCAGTGGCTCTTCTACTCCATTTCCCTACATCTTTCTCTAGTGACCTTTTTTCTGCAGGCTGCTAGCTCAGTCTTTAATGGCTTTTAGCAAGGGACCCATGTCATTAATTCGGCATACACTGCCCCTGTGCACTGCTGCCTTGCTGACATTGGTCGTTTTGCAGTTAGATGGTGGAGTGACCCAGCCCTCTCAGTGACCGAGCATGCTCCACGGCACATCTCACCATGCAGCAGCAAGTTCCAGATGTTCCAAGTGACCTGTCCACTGTGACGATGGTGATTTGGGACCTCCTCCATAATGAATTCCCCCAGATTTAGACTCTGGAAGCACATACTTGTCCTTTGTCCCTTCGGTCCCACCTTCTGTGCCAGCAGAAGGATATATGCAGTATTTGTAGCTGTTCTGCCTTAAAATGTGCTGCCTGTATACTTATTCCCATCGGGGGTATACACACCATCAAGCGCCGGTCCTTGAAGAGCAATGTTTGGGGGGGCACACAGCAGCCGCTGGCTTCCCACGCCATTCCACACTTGTCTGTGCTCGGGAAGTACTTTCCCTCTTAGTTTCCCCCAGTCTCAGAAGAAATATTAAAGGAAGGGCAGGAGTAGGAATTAAACTTCTTTTGCCTACGAGTGCTCGCCTCCATTTGAATTCACACCATGAACACAACCAGAACCACCCCAAACCCGCCAAATAGCTGGAAGTGAGCATCAGAGATTTCAATGGCAAAATATTAGGACGAGAGCATCAGAGTTTTCAGGGGACCATCCTTCTGCCGACAGCAACACACCTGGAGACCTCATGAATGCTGTTGGGTGCAGTTAACGAGTGGATGGAATTTGCGGTGGCCACGCTACAGAATGGAGGCACCTGCGTGACGTATGGGGAAGACATCAGACCCGGGTGTACGCAGTTTAGGGGAAAATAGTCAATATTCTGACAAGGTGAGATTCAGACTAAACCTTGGATGAACACGTAGGGTGAATTTTACCAGTAGTATTGTCCCAAATGACAGCAACAGAAGAAGAGTCAATCCTGCTGGCTTCCATCGTCCCCTTCAGCTTGCCGGTGGCGACAGCCACCAGGAGTCTGTCTTTATTGAGAGGTGAGGACAGCAAATAGCCGAAGGCTTGCGTGATAGCTCTGCTGAGGAAACGAGACCAGGCTCAAACACCACCAAGCAGTTTCGTGTGTAATGAGGGGGAACCTTTGAAGGGATACCAGACTTGTAAGCATGGGAAAAGGAGAGAAATATTCCTCCGGGGGGCGGGGGCAGATACAGCCACCAAGCGTATTCCAAGAGGCTACCAAAGATCTCAGAGTACTTCAGCCCCAGCAGTTATTTAAAATGTTGGGTGGAATAAATTGAATGGAGGCCTCTGGGGTGGATGTTCATCGGGAAATAATTCCAGCCCCTCTGGCTGGATGTCCACTGGAATGTTTTCTGCTCCAAAAAGCACGCGGCACCCTGCTGTGAGCTGTCGGGAGATGCAGCTGACCTGAGAGTAATGAGATGATGAGGAGCCAGTCAGCAGAGTTCCCGGTACCGCGACGTTGTCAGACCACCAGAGACCGACGCCGTTAGTCACGTTGCTCCCCGCTTACCCTTCAGCTAAGTTTGGAACAGAAGAGAAAAGCAGTACATCAACTTCCCCTCCAAAGGGAGAAACAATACCCCTGGGAGGCCCGTGGAGCCTGGCTCTGGAGGCTGCCCTTCCTCTTTCTGTGCACGGCGACGGTGGACAGGAAAACTCCAGCTGCAGGAGACAGGTCCCGCAATCCATCTGCACGGAACGACCCACCCGCTGACATGTCCCAGCCTGCAGGCTGCAGAAAGGTGCACCTGGCGCTGAGCGCATCGCTTCCCAAGGAAAAGGAAATGAAGTTTGCATCCTTCCTGTGGAAATAGGACAAAGCGACCTTTGCTATCGTGTGTGGCAATCTCGTGTCCACGAGCGAAAGGCCAGACATGTTCTCATCGCTCCCTGATTTCGAGGATGCTGATGCATCTTGCATGGTAGGCGAGATCGCCAGCTCTGTGCTTTTACGCTGTTGGAAATGAACTCACACCCAGGCCTTGAGGCACATCTCGCTGTCATTCCGGATCGTGGGGGCACACTGAAAGTCGTTCTGTCGCGTGTCTTGTTCTAGAGTCGCTCTCCGCAAAGGCCGTTGTGATTGTCTGAAGGAACACGGGATTACTAAATGGTGCGTGGATGATGATAGTAAATGGAGTGAAACTTGTGGAGATCAGGTCAAGTCTCCCATGAGGAATCGTATGGTTACGGGCAGTTCATGACTCAGGACTCCCAAGCCGGCTTTCTCACCTGTAGCCTGCCAGAGCCCAGTTAACTCTCTCAGATATTCCATACATGGAGGGTTTAATGTTTAACACCAAATGTACTCATGTGAAGACATTCGATGTTACCTGTGATTTTGACTAAGCAGGGTGGTCCAGCGATGAACTGAAATCACAATCCAAGTACCCGTGACAGTCAGCAGCAAACAGCGACTGCGGTACAGCCTTGAATCACAACACAAGCATGATTCCCAGTCTCCGCAGTACGCTCACCGCCGTGAGCCTGAGCAGCCCTAGTCCCTGCAGAGGAGTACACAGGTTGAGACCAGCTTAGGCCCGTGGCTCCCCTCGGAGTTCTTGTTGTTTGTTGTCCAGATGTTACACGGTCTGTGGGGCTGAGCCACGCATATGCTCCCCCGTTGCCGGTCTGGATAACTCAGGAAAGCATTCAAACCCTTCTGATTAACTTCGGGGACAAACATTGGCCCAACCACTTGATCCACTCATCTGACGTAGCTGTTTGATCTAAAATAAAGGTCACCCTCCAGTTGCCTTTGTGTTGAGATCAGTTCAGGTTTGTTTGCAACAGCTGTGGCCAGTCACTCCTTCCTTCCTCGGGCTCCCCGAGCCCCTGCCCTCCTCCCCTGAGCCTTCTTCCATCGTAGGGCTTTATTGATCGGTCCCATCGCTAGGTGCACGTCTGACTGAGTCATGATTTTGAACAAACACGGAACGACCTCTGCAGCAGCAAAACCCCATCCAAGGATGAATCCAGGATAGCAGCTACAAAGACTTATTTGAGGGAAGAAATTGGAATTTCTGCATATTCACCCAGAACACCACCGCGTTCACAAGATCTAGGGCGAGTCCCAAAGCATCTGGCAGTCAGTCTAGGGAGGGTGTTTTGTTAATCCATTGCCTTGCCAATGGGAATCATCAATCCCCCTTCCTTAGGTCACAGTCAATTCCATGACTTTTGTGAAAATCCTTGATGCTGTGAATAGAGAAAAATCGCAGGATGCTGTATCAGCCACACGCTGGAGGGAAGATAAATCCTTACAGGGGGAGAACACATCTTGCAGGTCAATTGGTTGTCTGGGCAAAACGGTCTCAACTCAAGGAATTTCACTTGCTTTAATTTATTGTCAACTAACATAAACTTTCATTACTGGTCTAGGTACTAAGAGAAACTAGAAGGCATGCAATTCAACAGACGCTTAGGGAAATTCTTTTTCTCCCCCTGCCTCAGGCTGAACCTCAGTCCAACAGCTTTTCTCCCTCCTAATCTCAGCTCCCCGTCTCTTCACCGCACGCTGCCCTCACTCCCTTCGGTGAGGCAATGGGCAATGCAGGAGGCTGGGGTTGGTGCTTAATGGTTTCTGTCTACCACTCCTTGCTCCTTACTCTTTTCTTCTGCAGCTCCTTGCTTCTTGCACCTCCCCTGCTCTGGTGTGGGAGCTGCAGTCCCTTTGGGGAAGTCCCTGCTCTGGTGTGGCTTACCCACACACCACAGACCTCTCGGAGGTACCCCCTTTGGCACAAAGTGCCACCCCCCAAGGGCATGCCTGCAGCTGTGTCCCCAGCAATGCTGCCTTCCATGTGTTTTCTTTGCTTCTTCCTTTTGCATTTCTTCTCATATGTCTCCTCCTGTGCCCCAGGTTGTGTCTTGTTGTACCACTGATGGTCATTGAAGGTCAACTCTGCCCTTGAATTTCTAAGCATAGAAGCTCAGCCTCCCTAAGGCCAGGATCAATCTCCAACAGCCATTCATTGCCATGTCAGGAAATGGCCTGTAGTAAGACTCTCTTCTCCTGAAATAGAGAAAGAATGATTTTGTAACTTCTTGGGATAAAATGACTTTCACCTGAAATAGGCATTGTGGGAAGAATCCCTGGAAGAGGTCAAAGAGGGATTTGGAGTGAGAGGACTTGTAGGATTTGATGATGTACCCTCAGGCTGGGGAGGCCTGGTACCCAACCGTTCAAGGTAGCAGATGGTCAGGACGGTTTTATCATCTGAAACTTTTTTTCTGAATAAGTGGGCGTAGGTGGTGGTGGGTAGGAGGGCTGGATCCTCATTCACACCCTTGGTGTAACTTCAGATTGTTGCTTCAGAGGAGTGAGGTACCAAAGGAATGGGCCCATTTGTCATTACACCACTCATCAATGGTCCAATGTCTTCAGGAGCTCCTGGTGTGTGCTGAGAGGTGGAGAAAGGTGGAGTTTTGTGAACGATGAAGACGCGCTAAAGATGTCTGCAAGGTAAGGGGAGGAGCCCAGGAGATCAGAAGATAGGTCGCAGTTTCAAAGCTGAGTTACAAAATCTTCCTTATCTGCACTAAATGAAGTCTTTCCTTCAAAGGGAACGCTCTCCTTTTCTTTGCATGTATCTCCAGGAAAGCATGAGGACTGATGCCAAGAAAAGCCTCTAACTGCCTTGTAAGGCTGCTTCTAGTGCCAAGATACCCTCTGTAGGCACTCATCAGGAGACAGAAGGTGCCCCTCCGTATGTCTGCTGAGGTAGAAGAGCTGATGGAAAAGGAAAGGCCTCTGTTCCTGGCTTTATGTTTCTTTTTCCCAAGGGCTCTGCCAGTAGCGCAAGTTTCAGGAGTGATGATGCACTGAGGACACCAGAGCTTCCCCAGCCCCTCACCTCACAGCAAAGGAGGGGAATCCATGGGCAAGAAGTGGGAAGGGAGCCTCAAGGGATGCTGCCGGGTGACCGTGAGCTACAGAAGTATCACTGGACTGAGCGTGGGCACTAAAGGGGGATGCTCTGAAGGCAGCACCAGAGCTGGTCATACACGCCAACACGATCGTCGGGGATTCGCTGAGCAAACCAAAGGTGGTGAGGAAGGTCCGGGCTCCAGGAGCTTGTCTTTTGCCCTGCCCTGGTACAGGCAGCATGTGGGCTGTGCCCATAGCAGTATTTCAGAGCTCTGATGAACCTCTCCCCGAGTGGTTTACGGCCATGCCTGTGGCTAGGACCACTGGAAATACGAAGGACGTCATCTCCCCACCACCCGATGCAGGAACAAAAGCTTTCTCAAGCATGAAGCACGGTTTGGCTGATACAGTGGTGCCTGTGACGGGAGATCTGCAGCCATACCTCGTGTCAGCAAGAAGTCATCCCCACTCTCAGCACTGACCAACAGAGAAATGCTGCCAGAAATCTTCTGCTGAGCCTGGGAAGAACGATCGGTTCTTCACCATCGAAGTGATGGAAGGTAACGATATGAACAGGGAAAAATTCAAAGGAGAATCAGAGAATCGTTTGGGTTGGCAGAGCCCTTTAAGCTCACCAAGCCCAACCGTTCCCCTAACCCTGCCATCCCACCCCCAAACCCTGGCCCTAAGCACCACATCTACACATATAAGTAATACAGCTGTTACTTCTCCTGCAGCAAAACTGGCTCATAAATATCAAGCTTGATTGCCACGGCACCATATTCCCCACTGCTTCATTTTCCAGAAAATACAAAGTGCCAGCTCCAGCCCGGAAGCAGTAAATAGACTGGCACAATGTGGTTCATCCAATCACACCTATGTCGGATTTAATAACACAACTGTTGAGGAGCGCACGGAGGTTTCCCAGCTGATTCTGCAACAGGCCTGCTTGGATTCCATGGGGATAATGCTTTGCCTGACCAAAGACGTCCTGCTGGACCTGAGC
Source organism: Butorides virescens (assembly GCA_017310255.1). Classification (NCBI taxonomy): domain Eukaryota; kingdom Metazoa; phylum Chordata; class Aves; order Pelecaniformes; family Ardeidae; genus Butorides; species Butorides virescens. The sequence goes on along the minus strand of JADKXX010008058.1, from coordinate 4,838 downwards.
TGGCTCTGCATAGCCCAGGGCCAGGTACCTGCATTCCCAGCAACCCAGACATAGAATCATAGAATCACAGAATGGTTTGGGTTGGCAAAGCCCTTTAAGCTCCCCCAGCCCAACCGTTCCCCTCCCCCTGCCATCCCACCCCCAAACCCTGGCCCTCAGCACCGCCTCTGCCCGGCTGTTAAATCCCCCCAGGGGTGGGGACTCGACCCCTTCCCTGGGCAGCCCCTTCCAGCCCCTGACAGCCCTTTGGGGAAGGAATTGTTCCCCATGCCCAACCTCACCCTGCCCTGGCACAACTTGAGGCTGTTTCCCCTCGTCTCATCGCCCGTTACCAGGGAGCGGGTAACAAGAGTGGAGAAGGCAATACACCACACCACCGAGCAGCATCCTTGTTATATTTCTCGTTTTCATTCAAGGTTGTATTCACTGATTTGTGCAAAGGTTGGGGTTCCTGGTTTTTGTATCGCTTTCAGAACTTAAAATAATTATTGCAAAGCTGTAGCCCCATAACCCTCCCCCACTCGAAAGGCCATCTGCTCGTTGGTTTAGCTCTGCAACCTGACAGTTGCATGTTCTTTTTCCTGGCTGGAAGTATCAACCTGCAACCAGCTCACTGTCTGCTTTGAACCTGAGTCTAGAAATAGGATTTAAACAGACTTACCAATTCTGCTTTGGCATTAATTCCTATCTAACAAACGTGAATTGTCTGAGCTTAAAGCAAAACGATCGTAATAACCTTGCTCCTGATTTTTGCAAAGTGGGATAGCACGGGGTTCATCTATAATAAGGCCAGCCTTTGGTTTTACCGTCAGGGATGAACTGATCCCCTTACAATGAACTATGCTTCACTTCCTCCTATAGAGCGTCAGGAGATAAAATTAGATCTGAGGATAATGACCCCTGGGAGCAGCTGGCTGGCCGAGCCACTTGCTCCCAAACATCCCTAACAAGCTGTAATTTGTCCTGCAGCCGTTAGACTTTTTGCCACACTGAGAGCTAGCTAAATGGTGACCTGAAAGAGGACTGAGGGATATTTTCTGAAATAAATACCAACAGTTCAATTCTGCGGCTGGCGCGGCCGCTTTTGAAAGACAGACCTGTCCAGACATGGGTCCCGGCTGGCGTGCAGGGCAGCATGTCCTCTCCAGAAGCATCCAGCTGAGTGTAGTGCCCACTTGACTTCTTGGGATTTGCTCCATTTCCTGAGAGACCAACCTCCTGCTGGCATTCAGCACGCTCTGCCACGTGGAGACTTCTCTGTGCAGGGCTCTCCGGGCGCATGAAGCATATACTGGGTGATAATACTGGAAACAGCACAGAGAAACCTGCTTTTCTCTGGCAAGGACCTCCTCGGGTCTCCAAGAGGCTTTTAGATATGTCTACAGTGCACAAAGAGACGTGGCGCAGCATTGCCCGAGCCGACCATTACTGTGCTAGGTTTGGAAGCGGACAGCCTGCTGACGCAGCCAGTCTGTGTTCGGGTCCAACTTCTGCTGATGGCACAGCCCCTTTGGGAAGGTGCAGAGCAGGGCTGTCCTTTGCAGGAAAGCTTTATCATCAAATTCATTTTGTCCCTACAGGGGAAAGCAAGCAAGTCTCTTCAAGAACACGCTCAATGTCTTCTGAACATCACCACCACCTTACAGTTGCTTCTGTGGGCATTACCGTGTGGCAGGGAAGCAAGGGCAGCACGCCAGCCCAGAGGCCTCTCTGTAGGCTCTCCAAGAAGTAAGCAGAAGCAAGGAAAGATGGATAAGGAGCAAAAAAGGTTCTTGATTTCTACTGCCTTCTGCTAGTACTTGTGAAAAAGTGACTTCTAAAAATAAATGTTAATTTGCTAATCACAAACTGATTCACTGGACACTGTCAAGCCTCAGCTGGACAGGGTCCTGGGCCATCTTGTCCAGACCGTGCTCTTGCCCACCAGATGGTCCTTGAAGTCCCTTCCAGCCTGGGATTCCATGATTCTATGTTTCCATGATATCTTACAACATTCAGATATGCTCTGAAGGCCCATGATCATTCAAGGACACGTTGGATGAGCAACCTGATCTAGTTAGCAGTGTCCCTGATCACTGCAGGGGGGTTGGACTGGGTGACCTCTAGGGGTCCCTTCCAACCCAAAACATTCTATGATTCTATGATCATGAAGAGTAAGACTGGATAATAATTTGAGCTTTAATATTTTCATTTCTTATATGAAAATAATTTTCTAGCCCTGGAAATAATAGAAACAAAATTGAAAAGTGCCCGATGCCCATCTGAAAACTTCATAGACAATAAATTGTGGCGTTGTGTCATTTTTAGCAGGCTGCTGGGGTTTTGTCTGTTCATTATTCACTTTTTGCAGATAACCCTGCTGGTCTAACATCCATCTCTAAAAAGGCAAGATCTCGATTTGGCGGTGTTTAACACTCAGCATGGCATGGGTGCAAATCCAGGACAAGTCAAACTTCCAGGCGAGAGCGTTGGACGCAAAGTCATTAATGACTGCCATGGGAGTGGGCTTTTGTAACGGGTAGGACTACAGTGCGTGTGTCATTAAAAGCAGGTGGAAGTCAAATAACAGAAGAAAAGCAAGTTGGGCCAACAGCGCGGCTGCTTCTGGGTGAGCCTGTGGGTACGGCTGCGCCGCACAAGGCGCGCTAGCGAACCTGCAGGGTGTGGGCGTTCCAGGTAAAAGAAGCCGAAAGAACTTGTAGCGGTTCTCTGCAATGCAGTATGAAACGAGGCCTCCTGTCATCCTACGCGCAGTGCCCGATGCCGTAATGAGATATCAGGGAAATGTGATGCTGATCTTCGGGTAGGAGCGAAGAGAAGCAAAATTATTTGGAACAGCATTTGTTAGACTGGCAGATTTGGGGTTTTTGAGCATGTTTGGAGCATGAGACTAAAGCAAAGGCAGTTTTCAGCTGACTGAAAACGATGATCTCATCCCGACTGCAGCTGTGGCTCCCGGCGCCCAGTTCCTGTCAATCTGTTACCCATTTGGATAAGGTCATGCCCTCCGCAGATTTTCTTGCAAGGGATAGAAGTGGTGGATTTCGCCACAGCCTTACAGTGAATTGTTAACAGGGTACAAAGGAGAAGAGGAATGGTGGATGTTGGAATGTGTTTTCTTGTTGACTGAAGCCAGAAGGAGATGGTAAATATCAATGCCACCCCCCCCCAAGATACCTTGGGGGACAGAATTTTATCTAACAGGCTCCGAGTTGAATCAATGCACCATTTGGGTCAGGGTATCCTGGTATCCTCAGGGTATAATGGTATCCTCACAGGCTGGCGGGTGAAGGGATGAAGAGCAGCCCTGCCCAGAGGGACTTGGGGGTGCCGGTGGATGAAAAGCTGGCCAGGAGCCGGCCATGGGCGCTGGCAGCCCAGAAGCCAACCCTGCCCTGGGCTGCATCAGGAGAAGCGTGGCCAGCGGCGAGGGAGGGGATTCTTGTGACAGGACAAGGGGTTATGGTTTTAAACTAAAACAGGGTAGGTTTAGACTGGATCTAAGGAAGAAATTCTTTCCAGTGAGGGTGGTGAAACCCTGGCAGGGGTTGCCCAGAGAGGGGGTGGAGGCCCCATCCCTGGGACCATTCCAGGCCAGGTTGGACGGGGCTGTGAGCAACCTGATGTGGTTCAAGGTGTCCCTGCTCCTGCAGGGGGGTTGGGCTGGGTGGGCTCTGGGGGTCCCTTCCAACCCAAACCATTCTAGGGTTCTATGACAGCGGAGGCTGGCGTTACCAGTTGAGTGGACTTGGGAATAGATGTGAATGTTAGATGGTAGGTAGGGGAGGATGAGAAAGCTTTTGAAAATGCAGAGAGGGATCTTGATTTTAACACGGTAAGAGCCAGCGAAGAGCTACACAGGGAAGAGTAATTCCGGGTTAGAAAATGATGAAATGAAAATGGATGGATATAATCAGGGCCTGACTGCACTGGAGAGGGATTTTGCATTAACTGAGTGCGTGACAGCATGTGACAGCCTGGAGGAGATTTCTGTCTGACCGAGAGGAAAGCTGCTATATAGCTGATATTTCCCACACCCACTACCGTCCTTCCTGACCAAGGTGGTATATTCCAAGGTATAGTTCTGCCGTGCCTACAATCTGCTGATATAAGGTCTCTGCATCCATGGGTTCTTATGTCAACGGCCCAAATTAAACCCTGTTCTGCTCAGAAGCCACGTCTGAGCTTGTAAATGGTCACCCCAAGCAGGGTTCAAATGAGGAGGGGACAATTTGGGCCAGGGCTCTGTGTTTCAGCATGACGTATGGATTCAAGCCATTCCGAGGATGGCTGTGCTGGCTGATGTGTGTTACTCAAAGATCTTGATAGTGTAGGGGGGATCGGTTCCTCAGAAATGCTGAATTCAATGCCACAGTAAGTTGCAAAGGACACTTTGTCGCTAGACCCGATTTCTCTACCATTTTTAGCCAGATACAGGGTTCTTGCCCAAGATTGATGTGCTCTGCATGGCTGCAGCTGAATGGAGTCTAGCACAAGGCTCACTACAGATTGGAAACATTGGGGCTACTTTCAAAAGACAAGAGTTATAATTAATGGTGTGTTGAGCTTTTGAAGAACACACATTGTGTGGGGGGGCTTTTTTAAATTTATTTTACTAACTGGTCATTTAAGTTCAATAAAAGCAATTTGTAAAAGTGATGACGTATGCCAACTACACCTATGTAAATGGATTACCATTTTTCTGATTTGTTTGTAAAAAGTATTTATGAAAACATGATGTTGGTATTTGTTTCTACGCGCCGACCACATACCTCATCTTGTCTCTGGTCTGTTTTCAGGAGACGGGAGGAGAGGATAGGATGGTAGGAGGTTGACTT
>JADKXX010008057.1:0-32818 GCA_017310255.1 Butorides virescens | reverse complement strand
CTCTGGACTCTCTCCAGGAGTTCCTCATCCTCCTTGAACTGGGGAGCTCAGAACTGGACACAGTACCAGAATGCCCTATACGGGAGGATGTTGTCTAAGCCAAGGCAAGGTGGAGATGAGACTGGAGTTAATTTACATCTGTTAATTGAACCTGGCCTCTTCATCAGAGCAGAGCAAGCCCTAAATGGGCCCGTGATACAGTTCTCCGTTTCTGAAAGGCATTTTGGTGCCTGCACCTTACTTGTATGCTCTAACTGCCAGGTGACTTGCTACAGAATTTAAGGATCTGCAAGAATTTTTGTCATTGATCCACAGCAAAAGAGGGTAGAACATTTAAAAATCACAAAGATAACCTCCAGTTCTTGCTGACAGTTCCCAGCTACTGATTTGTGGAAAGAGTGTAATGGTCATAACATAAAATCTCTTAGATGAAGATTTTAAAGTTCTGTTTACATGTCCTGGGTAAGTGCCTCCCCTACCCTACCCTCTTAAAAACTTTGAATTTTGTGTATAATTTTGTAGAAAATGTTTGTATTCCTCCTCTGTCCTTTCCCACAGTCAGTTGCTCTCTGACAGGGTTGCTTGGTGCTGTGCCCATGTCACCTGTCAATCAAAAAGCCCGTGATTAATACCTTCCAGCCTGTCTGGCTTCCAGTTTGGAAATTAAATGACCTTCAGATGGTAACTTCGGAATCAGAACTCCAGGCTTAATGTAAATCCTGAGTGGAATAACATGGTGGCTCAGATGCTTAGATGAATCAATTAATAGGTGATCATCTTACTCCACAAATGTTTCCTTAGCTCGCTGGATGAATGATCTGGTTTTACTTTATCCAAAATGCACACTTTTTCTTTCTAAAACTCTGGAAGCTAGAGTGAAGTTCGGCTAGACAGCAGAATGCACATTACCACAGTCCCCTTTCTGCCTCACCTCCCTGGCACGCTCACAGGTATGGATAACAACGCTAAGCCACAAGAGACGATGAAGGCATCTCAGCAGGTACGAATTTATGACTTGCAATGTAAACGATGGGTTGGAGCTTGTACCATATCACATTTTAGTAAAAGCAGCAAGCTGTAATTCTGGGAGTCAGTTTGAGATTCACTTAGGAGGTGGAGAAGTGGTCTTTAATCTTAGGTCCTGGACTGGCTTGCCTCTTTCACAGCCTCGGTAAGTGATTTTTTTCCAAAAACTAGTTCATAATGAGAACTTGCTCCTTTGGTGCTCTGTTCAACATTGCCTTGTGCGATCATTTACGCTGTACATTTATGCCTGTTGCTCTGTTTTGGCTTCGTCTCCTAGTCGTTGTAGACGAGCTTGCAACCCACTGAAGGTGCTGTGAGAATGAAGGTGTACAAACACCTTTAAGGACACAGGCCATAACTTTCTTTTGTCCCTGGCACGGTGCTCACTGACGGTGGCTTTCCCACACAGGCACGTACTACGATTTTCCACATTCTCTTCCCGTAGAAACAGGAACATATGATGCCACACGCTGTGAGGAGCTGCTCATTTTTCTATGAAACCACAATAGGGAAAGAGCAACCATTTGAGATGCTGCACAGACGGTAAGTCCTTTGCAGGTAGGTAACAAGGGCTGGCTTTCAGATAGGGTGATAATTAGGGTTTTTTTATCTGGTCAGGGATATTCGTCCTTTAACAGGAGAGAAGATGGAAATAAAATCACAAGTCCGGGTGGGGTGGGAGTGCCACCTGGGAGCTCCTGGGGCTCCCAAGGGCAGAAGTGGCTTTTGGTTGAGGGAAGATGGGAGTGGATTGCAACTCCGGAGGATGAGGCGGGACGGGGGGACAGCTGTGCTGAGAAGGGGACTGGGAGCATACTGGGAGCAGCATTGCAGGAGGAGAGCGGCCAACAGCTGGGACAGCCCGGCGTGGAGGTATGTGGATGGAAGCAGGGACTAGTGCCGGTGAGGGAGAAGATGGTTAGTTAGCAATGGGGGAGGCTGGGGGAGGCAGCAAAGGGAGCTGCAGCTCAGAGGAGCGGACGCATGCGGGGCGGAGGCGCCGACAGAGGAAGATGGCAGCTGGGATGTTGGTTAACCACCAGAGAGCTCGATGGCAGAGGGTGGGGACAGCAGCTCTGACTGCAGGTGCTGGTGGTGGGGACAGGAACGGGGATGGCAGTTAGGCAGCAGGCGGGTGCGTGGACATTCGGGGTGTGCTTGGTAGCACCAGTGGGAAGGGGCATGTGGCTGGGTGGCGGTGAGCAGCAAGGGAAGGGACACGAGGAGCTGGGTGGAGGCTGCCGTGAGGTGGGTGTTGGTCTGTGCTCCCAGGGAAGGGGCGATGGGACGAGGGGAAATGGCCCCAGGTTGTGCCAGGGCAGGGTGAGGTTGGGCCTGGGGAACAATTCCTTCCCCAAAGGGCTGTCAGGGGCTGGAAGGGGCTGCCCAGGGAAGGGGTCGAGTCCCCAGCCCTGGGGGGATTTAACAGCCGGGCAGAGGCGGTGCTGAGGGCCGGGGTTTGGGGATGGGATGGCAGGGGGAGGGGAACAGTTGGGATCAATGAGCTGAAAGGGCTTTGCCAACCCAAACCATTCCATGATTCTGTATGCACAGTTGGCGAGGGGCTGAGCTCGGTGGGCCTGGGGGTGAGCCCTTGGCATGAGGACAGAGCTCCAGGGGCTGCTGGGGCAGGGAGGTGGGTGGCGGTGGTGGCATATGGTGGCCACCCCATGGCAACCTCCAACCACAGGCAGCGAGGGGGCAGTCAGTGAGGGTGGGGGTCTGAAGCTGCACCAGGGCAAGTTTGGGTTGGATGTTAGGAAAAAGTTTTCCACAGAAAGGGCCGTCAGGCTCTGGAATGGGCTGCCCAGGGAAGCGGTCAAGTCCCCATCCCTGGAGGGATTTAAAAGAAGGGCAGATGAGGTGCTGAGGGCCAAGGTTTGGGGGTGGGATGGCAGGGGTAAGGGGGCGGTTGGACTTGATGATCTTCAAGGTCTTTCCAACCAAAGTGATTCTATGATTCTAGGGTAGTGGCCGCCATGGGGTGGGCGACAGGGGCTGGCGGAGCCGAGGGCCCCGGAGGAGGGGAGCTGAAGGCCGGTGGTGGTGGCTGGCAGCCGAGGTCGCGGTCACTGTCGCCAGGGTCGCGGTCACTGTCGCTGGGGTCGCGGTCACTGTCGCCGAGGTGGCCGCTGCACCGCCTGGGGGAGCTGAGGCGATGCCGCCCTGAGGAAACCCCGCCGCCATTCGCGCCTCAGGAGGCGGCGCGCGCAGCGGGAAAAGGCGGGACCGCGAAGGGGGGGGAGGGGGAGGGGCAGCCGCGCCCTTTGGCCGCTGTGGCGGGGGCGGGGAGTGCGCATGCGCAGGATCGGGGGGGCGGGGCTCTCGGCCGAGCGGCTCCGCCCACCCCCCCATCCCCCCCCCCCGCGGGCCGTACAGTAGGTGGAGTCACGCGGGCGGGGTCACATGACCGGGGCCCTTTACAGTAGGATCCCAATATGGCAGCGGCGGCGGGCGCAGGGGCCGCCCGCTCCTAGGGCCGCCGCCGCCCGCTCCGGCTCCCCCCCGCTCCCGGGAAGGAACCCCCCGAGCCTCGCGGAGTCAGCTGCGCCCCGTCGCGTCCGACATGAGGGAGAAGGGCCGCAGGAAGAAGGGCAGGACCTGGGCAGAGGCCGCCCGGACGGTACGCGGGGCCTTGCGGCCGGGGCGGGGGGGAGCTGGAGGCCGCCGGGGCGGGTCAGAGGCCTCCCGGCCGCGCCGGGTCGGGCGGGCTCCCTCCTGCGGGGGGGCGGCCGCTCCAGCGCGGCGGGCCCCGCTCCGAGCCCGCCCCGGTGGCGGTGGGTGGGGGTGTGTGTGTGTGTGGGGGGGGGGGTCGGTGCAGCCTCGGCCTCCGGCGCCGTGCGGGGCAGCGGGCGGGGGGGGCTGGGAGCCGCAGGGCCCCTGCGAGCCGCTCGCCTGCAACTTTGTTCCCACGCCGCACGCTTGCATAGGCAGGGTTGTTTTAATTTTTTTTTTTATTTTTTTTTTTTATTTCGACCTGTTGTCCGGTTGCTTCATGTTTCTGGGCACAAATTGATGCGGGAGGCTTTGCGGGGGGGAGGGGTTAGCGCTTCTCCTTTGCAAAGTGCTGTGATTAAGGGGGGTGGCACCGCGCCGGGGTTGTCGCAGGGCCCTCGGTGTGTCCGTGTCCCTCGTGCAGCACAACTTGTTGCAGTAGGAGCTGCTGAGTTGCCTCGGGTCAGGCAGTGAGTTGCAAACCCTCCAAGGAGAATTTTCCCCTCTGGTTTCCCGGTCTGACGGTCTGCGGGCTGTTTGGAAGGGGGGCTTACTGCAGTTTGGGGGGGGGGGGGGGAGGCACGTTAGAGGGCGGGTAAAAGAAAAGGGAAGTTGAGCGGTGGGACAAGCGTGAGAGAGGAAACTAAACAAGTGCAGCCTGCAGGAGCTGACCAGAAGTGTTGAATTGCGAGAGGCCGGCACATGCTTCCGAGAGATCTGCATTTGCAGCCCCGAGTCGAATCTACCTAACGAGGGGGGGGGGAGTTCGGGTTCTATCGCAACTGTTCTGAAAGAGGTATCTGTTAAAACAAGACTTGAAAAGTCTGGCTGGAAAGCAAATGTAAATAGGCATCTGTGGCTGCAAGCTCTCTTTTAATAAATAGTAATTTATTTGGCCCTCGTATTTACAGTTTGAAAGGCATCAAAATAGCTGCTCCTCTTTCAAGAGAGATGATGCACTCCCCAGGTGAATGCTTTGGTACTTCTCTGTATATGTTTTTGTGTATTTTTTTTTAATAATTTGTTTTGAAGAAAGAGCGTAAGAATCTCCAGCGTAGGGTATAAGTAAGTGTGGCCAGATCTTTTCCAGCCTGTGTGCACTGCTGTTCATCCACTGATCTCTTCCAGAATCCACTTAAAGGCTAAATCGTGCATTGAGAAAAGCTGCACTGAAAACTATCAGAACTGAAGGTTACACGTTACCCTGGGTTGGGTACCTAGACTCATGGCAGAGGCAGCCAAAACTAGGAAAAGATGAGTAAATGCTTGCCAAACCCTCAGTTTTGGCAAATATTTCTATTTGTGTATTCAGTGGGAATGTTAAAATATTCTGGTCAAACTCCAACTCCAATCTTCAAAAAGTTTCCCTGCGTTTTTGGTTTGAAATAATGTCTTTCGATTCTTGTCCTAGCTTGTGTGCCCCTATTGGCTTCTCAGCTGCCGGTGGTTGAAGTTCGTAGGGTATATTATAAAACCGCGTTAAGAAACGTGGCAGCTCTTGGGTACCTGGTTCTTCTGCTCCTGAAAGGTAATGCAAAGCTTTCCTTGAGCTTGAGAAACCTTCCATTTTGTCTTCAGGGTAGCCTTGTGTCTCTGCGCTCTTCTGTGCATTTGGTTCACTCGCTGAGCTCTCTAAGCTGGCTCGCTGAGCAGCGGGATGAGCCCCGATGGTCACGGGTCAGCATGGAGCTGCTGGGGAAGGGGCTTGGGGCTGTCGGTTTTGATGGCAGCTGGCTGTGGACCTGCTTGCCCTGGCAAACTGCCCTGCGGTGGCCCCTGCCCAGCAGCCTAAGGTCATGGCAGCTGATGTTTCTGTGGCAGTTCAGTTCCCTCTCTCGGTCACCTCTCCGCTGGTGCGGGTGGGTAGTGCAGGGAGCTAAACCAGCAGAAAACCATCGGCGTTACTGTGGTGCTGATCTGGCTTCATGCCAGTTTAGTCTTCCTGCCCAGGTATTTGGGATTCGGTGTCCTCCAGTGCAAGGGAGGTGATGGGCATGTGGGGAGGGGAGGGCGCCAGGGTAATGCCTACTTGAATTACCTTAACCTGTTGTAGCTGTTCAGTGTTGGCTGGAAGCAAGGCTTCCAGAAGCGTGGCCTCTCTGTTTGATAGAAGGCCCTTGGGTAGGTGTATGGGCAAGGTGGATTTGGTGGGACTCAAGCTAGGCTTGCTCTCAGATCTATAGACTTTTGGAGCAGAACTGCAGTAAGGAAAGGGTGCCCCGTGTGGGCAGCGCGTTCAGGGAGGAAGTTACTGTTGATAAACAACCTTTTTCTTATTTCCTGGCTCATTCAGTAAATTTGCAGCTGCAAATGACTGTTAACTTGTGACTTTCTTGGGACAGTGGCTGGGTGTCCCTGCAGTTAAAGAAACAAGCTTGATTAAGGTAAGAAGGTGATGCTATGTAGCACACAAGTTTGAGATAATAGTACACAATTTTAAGATAAATACACTGTGGATGTTTCTTACCTGGAGTACACCCTTCAGGTACAGCAGTGGGGCAACCAAACTGCAGAGACACACCAAAGGGACAGCGCGTCTAAAGGAAAGAGATGGTTTATCTGTTCTGCTGAAGACTAGAACAGGCAGATTATGGCTGTACTGGTAAACTCAAGCTTTAGGGCTTGTTCTCTGGCCCCAAGGCCATCTCGCAGAGTCTGCGTGTATCCGCACTGCTGAACCTCCATCCTTCAAACTGGGTGGCTGCCTTCAGGCTGCCTGTGGCAGGCTGGCCCGTGCCAGTTCCTAAACTGCTCTGTGGCTGAGCTTAAACACGCGGCTGTGGCGGCCCAGCGGCTATCAGAAAGCTGCAACTGATGCCTGTTAAGGTGGTGCAGGCAGATGAGGACAGACGCTCAGCAGTACTTGCTTTAGCCTGCTCTGGGTAAGCACTGTCACCGTAGTGTGGAATTGGTACTCGCTCTGCCTGCGGTGGCAGGGGGCCGGGGCCGTGTTGCACGTGGCAATGGGACTTTGGTGGTGCAGCAGAGAAGTTCTGCGCTTTGCTTTGACCGCTGAGGTCTGGGAGCTGTTGCTATTCCTCTTGTTTTCGTTTTAACACAGTCCTTGTGATGCAGCTTTCCAAACCAGGGAGGGACCGGAGAGCAGGCGAATGCTCCGTGCACCTCCCTGCTGCCGTCCTGTGCCCCGCTGGGCGATGGAGCGCTGCGGCGAGCGGGCTGCTGTGGGGCGGGGGGGTCTGCTTAGGTCCAGACAAGGAGTCCCGTTGCTGGACGGAAGCCACAAAGGGGCTGTCTTTGTGCTTTGCTTGCGTGGAGGAAAGTGTATGCTGTCACGTGCCGAGTTTGAAGAAACTTGGTGTTTGTTTTTCATGGGAAGTCCCCCCCCGTGTGACCTGACAAAACCGTTTTCTGCTGAACAGCCTCTGAGTACCGAGGCACGGGGGCTGAGTGCCGTTGCTGGAGGTGTCTCTATAAACACTTTGTGGCTGGGGGTCCGCTAGGAACACAAAATGTGGTTTTTTTTATGCCAACTGTTTGTGAGAGGGAGCTGCTGCAGCTGTGGGTTTTCCTGTGTGCTGATTTCCTATTGGAAACTGGTTTTGGGGGGTGGGAATCCAGTGTGAGAATGCCCTTGGGAAAGCAGACGGACCCCAATCGCGTTGTGGTAGGCATCTCTGAAAGCGTAGCTGTCCAAGGGTGAGTCCTGTCACGACGCTGGCAGTTACTGCGCAGCTCTTGTGATGTGAACCCGGCTTCTCTCTTGCTTAGGGGTTGGTTTGCATCACTTTTGTCAGCTGAAGAATTAAAAAGAAGAGACGTGCCATCTCTGAAACTGATAGCGCAGAACATGCGATCTGAGCTGGCGTTTGCGGGCCCATCTGCTGTGTCAAGCAGAAGATAATGGAGTAAGGTCAGAAGGTGAAATCGAGTAGAAAGCTTATTTGTTAGGGAAAAAATTGGCATGCTTTTGCAAGTCGACTTTATTAAGACTGTCCTTTGTATTAAGGTGCACTTTCCTGGGGGGTGATGAAGTGAGGGATCCGAGGGAAGCGGTTTTCCATGCGGTCTGTCAAAACGTATGCAGGGGAGAGGGTGGAGGGATCCAAATTGTGGAAGTTGCCCGCTTGACTACAAGTGCCTGAGTCTGTTTGCTCACCTGTCTACTGTCATAGACTGGATCTAAGGAAGAAATTCTTTGCAGTGAGGGTGGTGAAACCCTGGCAGGGGTTGCCCAGAGAGGGGGTGGAGGCCCCATCCCTGGGACCATTCCAGGCCAGGTTGGACGGGGCTGTGAGCAACCTGATGTGGTTCAAGGTGTCCCTGCTCCTGCAGGGGGGTTGGGCTGGATGGGCTCTGGGGGTCCCTTCCCACCCAAACCATTCTGTGATTCTATGATACACAAACTTGAAAACTCTGCAAAGTTTCCGAGACTGCAAAAATGTGCAGAAATTCAGAGGATTCTGTAAAATGTCAAGTTGAGGGACCGATCAGCCCAGCAGACGATGCAGTTGTTGTTTGCTGCTACATGTTTCAAGTGCCCAGCCACAGCTTCCCGATGTATAGGTTGGCAGAGCTGGGTGGCATGTGTGTGCCAATCCTTCTCAGAGAGAAGGGTGGTACTTGGTTTAACTGTGTACCAAATGCACGCGGTGGCTGAGATGGCATTTCTTCATTTCGCCAGCCCTTCAGAGGTCCGATAGCTCCACTGGAAAAAAATGTTGAGGATGCTTTGGAGCCCAGCAGGCCCTTCCTGGTGAATCTGAGAGCTGGCTCTTTGCTTTTCAGCCAGGCACTGAAGGAGGCAGGGCTGTAGAAGGCTCAATGATCAATCAAAGCTTGGGGAATGAACTGATAGTTGCAGCTGGTAAGGCTTCTTGGATTTTTTTTTTTTTTTTGAGGGGGTGGTTTGTTGCTGTGTGTTAGGGTTTTTTTGGTGGTGTCTTGTGTGTTTATTTGTTGTTTTTTAATCCCCTAAGCATTATGACAGCTTCCTTCCTGGTTCTCGGTCTGTGTCCAGGTACAAGACCTGTTTCCACTGCGGACAAGAAGCGGTGGCTAAGGTCAGTCTGTTAAAGGCTTCTGCAGAGCCTTCTGCGGGACAGGCGGAGTGCGGTTGGTAGCCACCGCTCCGGTGACCAAGCCATTATGGGGCCTCCTTCTGCCACGTGACTCATCTCCGTGTCTGCTGGCCAGGAAAATGCCTTGGCCCTGTTTCTAGAGAAACAGACTCGTGGCTGCACAAACCCGAGCAAAAGTTGGCCCAAACTTTGTCACATGTTAATGGAGAACTGCAGTTCTCTTTGCTACTTACTCATACGCATCCCTTGGTGACCACAGCACTTGGATGTATTTTTCCTGCATTTTTTCAAGGTTGTGTTTTGTGTGGGGTGGGTTTTTTTTTTTTTTAAGGACTTTACTGTAAAGTCAGCAATTGCTCTGCACATGTGAGCTCTGTTTTGGCCCAGCGTGGGTTGTATCCTCTGATATCTCTTCTGGATGCTAGAACTTCTAGTGAACTGAAAGTTGCCTTAAACTCCTCTTGGGAATCTGCAAGAGACAAATGGAGGCCTCCCAAATGGAGGCTTAAAATATTAGTTCTGATCTGGCAATAGAATTTGGAAAGGATGAGGTGGCAGGCTAATCCACTTTAATTGCTGTAGCAAACCAGCAGACTGCAGAATCTGCCCTTCTTCCAATCCCAGTAATCCAATTAGCCGCCTGCCATTTTAAAAACTGATTTCCAGGTCATAGGCTGCGTTCCCCCTGGGAACTTCAACCTCTTCAAGGCGTCGTGGTCCCTGTGGGCTGTTACACATACAGACCCGCTGCTTTGGACGTGCGGTTGTGCTTGCCGTGCCCGGAGTTCGTTTGCCAGCTTCGTAGCTGATCGGCAGGGCTGACGATGCAATGTAGGAAAGGTGGGGTTAATTGGGCTGCTATCAGTACAACTTTTTTAAAAAGATACTTGAGGTTGGCTTTGAGGGGAGCGGAGTCCGTCTGTCCCAAAGCATCGCCGCACTCGGGAACACCTCGGAGGGCTGTGTCCCCCCTGTGAAGCAGAGGGGTGGCAGATGTGCCAGCACCCAGCGCGGCAGCGGAGCACGGAAGAGGAAGCGGAGAGCAGCGGTGCCAGGCGGGGAATCCCCACCAGCTGCAGAGCATCGCGGCCCTGCCCTTGGGTGCCTCGGGGGTTTGGGCAACTTCACCTTGCTCTGCGTCCCGGTGGAAACCTTCGGTGCTACTGAAGGAGCCCAAACATGCTTTCTTTATTTCTCTTCTTGTTTAAAACAACACACGCAGTTCAGGTATGAATTCTAATACAAAGCTTAGAGGGACTTTTGCTTGGTCTCGCTCGTTAGCTTTGTTTTAGCACAGAAGGATTTAAAGGTATCGTGCAGACTTCCTTGAGCGAGCTTGTCTGTAAAGCTGCAAGAGCGCCGAAATGGCTTTTCTGCAAAAGTTGTGGTCTCCTTTCAGACCAGCTGAGAAATGTAGGTGCACAAGCATGCCCTGAGCATTTTTTTGTGCAAGGCTTTTCCAAGTGAGAGCGTTTGAGAACAAAAGCCGGTTTTGTTTCCCAGATATGGTCTTTGCAGCATCTGCAGAAGATGGTTAAAATGAACCGAACCACTGTAGTAACCAGCATGTTGCCTGGTGTCCTAAGGAAATGGAAGAATCACCTTTGACTAAAGTGTAGTTGGATTCTGGGTACCATGCAGGCTGCTTCTAAAAAAGGGAAATGCAAATCCTTTGTGTTTAAAACCTGTGATTTACAGTCTGTGTTGTTGTGCACCAAGTCCTATTCACATTAGTAAGAAGCATGGAGTGATAAAATCGCCCTGTGGAAGGAAATCGGTGGCAAGGAGGAGTCGGTATCGGTGCTGTGTCTGCTGCGGGGTTTTGGATTGGGATGGCTCTGGTTTGGCCTGCAGGGCTGAACTTCTGCTCCTGCCTCTCGCATACTGGGTCTGCTCTGAAGTGGACGGTGCTCCTCTGGCTTCAGGCAGCGAGAGCCCGTTGGCTTTGCCACTCGCCTCTCCGGAGGGCGAGCTGAAGTGCTCCGAGTGCTCCCCCGATCCAAGATAGAACTGTGAGAGGTGGGTCTTGCTGCCCAGATACACCAGTGTGGAACAAAGATCATCCTGTGGCCTTTTGGTTCCATTCTGCATGTGCATCCATTGCCTACGATGTGTGTTAAAACACACCAGAAGGGGATGCCTGATTCAGCTGGGGCTACAAAAATGATCCGAGGGCTGGAGCCCCTCTGCTATGAGGACAGGCTGAGAGAGTTGGGGTTGTTCAGTCTAGAGAAAAGAAGGCTGCAGGGAGACCTGATTGCGGCCTTTCAATACCTAAAGGGGGCCTATAGGAAAAAGGGGGAAAATCTTTTTAGTAGGGCCAGCTGTGTTAGGACAAGGGGTAATGGTTTTCAACTAAATCAGGGTAGGTTTAGGCTAGATATAAGGAAAAAATTCTTTACAATGAGGGTGGTAAACCACTGGAACAGGTTGCCCAGAGAGGTAGTGGAGGCCCCATCCCTGGAAACATTCCAGGCCAGGTTGGATGGGGCTGTGAGCAGCCTGATCTGGTTAGCAGTGTCCCTGCTGACTGCAGGGGGGTTGGACTCGATGACCTCTAGGGGTCCCTTCCAACCCAAAACATTCTATGATTCTATGATTTTCCATGTCAGGTTTTCTGCTCACATGGTTAGCTTAAACTGTTTGGAGGAGTGAAAAGAGAGGGCCAAGAACAGCCAAGACATTTGGTCTCATTCTTCCTGTGTATCTAAACCATCTCTGCTGTGACCAGCTGGGGGATCTTCTCAGGGGTCTGATCGGAATTCATGTCCCGCATGAGGCAGCTTCAGTAGGATGTGGTGAAAATACTTTTGCTGTTACTGAATTTCAAATAAAATGTGAGAAATTGGATAATCATGCCTATCGCTTATGCTCTGCAGATGTTATGAAACTCTGCTTTACAGAGAAGTAGAGCGCGATTACTGTTGTGGGGTTGAGTAGAGATGAAAATTTGGAGGGCTAAGCGTGTGATCTTATCACTTGATAGCTGTGGCAGTGAGATTATACCTTTTTTTTTTTTAAAGAAAAAGCCTCCAATGATGCAGGGTTCACTCTGTTTCAGTGCAGAAGCCAAGGGGTGGCACGTGCTGCCTGCCAGCCTTGTTCGGGAAGAGATGTAAGCTGTGGAACTTGCTTTGGCAGGACGTTATGGATGCAAAAGGCTTGCGTGGGCTTGTGGAAATCTGTTGTGGGTTACTGAGTACCTGGGAACTCCTCTTGCTTTGGAAGCCCCAAGCAGCACAGGGAATGGGAGAGCAGCCTCCTGGGAGGTTGGGATGCTAGACAGTCACACAGAAGGTCCATCAAGACCTGGTATGGCCCCGTATGGATTGGTTTTAAGTATTTAGTTCAGCTTTGGGCCACTAGAACAGTTTCCTGCTTTTCTGTGTAAACAAAAGATTTTCCTGGTGTGCTGAAGGAACTGGCCAACGTGACTGCGAGTTGATTCTTTATTGTCTTTAAGGGGCTGGGGAAAGATGCTTGTGAGCGGAAGAGGGAAAATGTCACACGTCTTCAAAAGGGTGAGAAGGAGGATGTGGGGAAATAGTCCTGGTCATCCTTATTTGGGTCCTTGGGAAGGTATAGAACAAATATTCCTGGAAGCTGCTTTTTTGTGCATGTAGAATTTTTTTTTTTTTTTTGGGGGGGGGGGGGGGGGGGGGGGGGAGACACACGATGACAGCCAATGTGGATTTACCAAAGGTAGGCTGTTGCTGACCAAGGTGACTGGATGGCCAGGTCTGGAGGAGGGCAGAGCAGTGGATGGTTTTACCTTGCCCTTGTGGTGTGATTTTTTTCCCATAGCATCTTTATGGCCGAGCTGGTGAGACACAGGCTGGGTAAGCAGGTGACGAGGCCGATGCTAAACTGACAGCCAGGCAGAGGTCCCCTGGCTACTGCGTGTCAGTGGTGGCCCTTGGGTTTTGGTGCCAAGGCTGATACTGAGCTGATGCTTTGTGTCGGCGTTGGGATGTGTTCCTGCTGGCTAGAACCCTAACCCATTGACCGTCAGGGCTTGGTGACTTGGGTAACTGGGGGGGGGGGGGGGGGGCAAGGTTAGTGTCCTCCTCCTGCCTTTAGAACAAGCCAGGGAAGTTGGATGTCCCGTGGATTGCTGTCCTCCGGCCGAAGCATTCCTGAGTTGCTTGTCGTAGCCATAGTGTAGCGTGTTTAAACGCTTGTAACGTGGCTGTGGCTTCATATTCCCCTACGGGGGAAATGGCAGCCCCGCTAAGGCGATTGCTCCGGAGCTGGGTATCTCTTAGGTACTGAAACGTAATCTCATTTTGTAATAGCCCAGTGCTGACTCTTGGACAGAAGCGTATGGTGTGGTTGTAAATGTGCGTGATAAACAGCCCGATTCTTCTCACATCAGCGTGAACGTGTTTGCCTGGTCACAGCCAGGTCTGTACTGATAGACGCTGCAGCTTCAGGAAGCGTGCATGAAGGTGTCCCACCAGATGGGTTATGTACTGGCATGGGGTTTAAGTTAAGAGTTTGCTTTTTTTCCACTGAAGCATATAACACAAATTCAGTAGCAGCAGGGCTAGGGTCTCTTTGCCAGCTCCCCGGTGGGTTCAGCGTGCTTTTACCTTCAGGTAACTTGAACTGAGAGAACTGGAGAGCCTAAGAGAGCTGGGTCAAACCAAGGGCAGCAACTCTACCTGGCTGCAATGCCTTGATGTGAGCAGAAATTCTGCCTCACGTATGGGCAATATTTTGATTGTATGTGGTCCTGCAGCAGTTCCATGTAAGAACATCCCAAGGCATCCCTGCTTAAATGCATTTTTGTTGGTGCCCGGCCAACCTGGGGTGACTCCTGGTAGCTTCCAGCCAGGAAGCCCTACTGATATCATTGCAGTGATGCAACCGTGGGGTGGGAACTGAACTTCTCCCTTTGGGCAGGTTAAAACTTTATTTTGGAGAGCACAAAATACTGCAGTGCTGTTGCTGGTAACTGTATGTTCTCCTAAGACTCTTTTCAGTGGCTTTATAGATTTTAGGCAGTCTTTCCTTCCAAAAACTGCGCTGGCTCTGCAGCAGTCTGAGTGCACTTACTTGTGTTTTACTGGATTCTGAATTCAAAATCGATTTGATAAAATCACTTTGTAAAAAATGTCCCTATTCTTTTTCTGGCAAGTCATGCAACTTGCGTTCTGCTGGGAAGAATCCTTTCTTCCCTCCTTTCCACATGGGGAAATAGGAATTTGCTCTCAAACCTCTTACAAGACGCAGCAATAAACATTATCTCATATAGCTTGTAGTTTTGCTGTTCAGAAGCTTTTTCTGAGCTCAGTCTACGCTCTGTCCCAATACAGCTTCCCCCTGAGATCAACAAAACCCATTTACTCCTCTTTTCCACTGCGCTTTCTGGCAGACGATGCACAAACCGGAGCATGTTGGGGGATTTGTGGCCACTGAAAAGCTGCGGTAGGCTGGTGTTCCTGGCAGCGGTGGCTTCTGCAATCTGAAAAGACTTCAGCGGGTAAATGGGCAGTAATACTCGCAGAGCCCCGACTGCGCCGAGCCTGGTGGCCTGGGGCAGGCGGCGGATGCTTCAGCAGAATCATGGTGGAAAATGAGAGTCGCTTCTTCGTGAAGGAGTGTTCTAAAGATGAAGCTTTGGGCAAACCTGGCAGAGGATGCTCCAGAGGGATGGTGGCCATGCACTGTGGCTGGGAGCACGAGCGGGGCTGGGGCGCTGCCTGGCCGGGGGAGCAGTGTCCCCATGTGCCCCCGGGGGCTTTGCTCCGCTGTCTCCTGGGACATCAGCTCTGCAGCCTGTGGTTCTTGAGCTGTACTTGCAATGAGCCTGCCTGGATCTGGGCCTTGCCACAACCCTGTCTTACAACTCCTTCAGTAACTTCTGCAGAACTCATTGACGGAGCAAGGTGAGGGGTTGGAAATGGCTAATGGCTGGTGTCTGGAGAGCCCATGGGCTTTTCAGCAGGATTCCTCCAGTCGGCTCCAGCCAAGTACTTGGCACGTGGTGCAAATGCTTTGAAAGGCACCACAGTTTGTATTATGCCTGCTTTAGTTGCTGGTGTTCAACTTGCATCTGTCTTCAGCATTTCTTGCTCCTTACCAACCCACCATGCGGCTGCGTGAGTGTTGAGAGGGGCTCCTGGAGCAGCCCTTCTGTAAAAGTATGGGCGGTGTAAATGGAGTCCTGCTTTCTCTTATGCAGTCTCATTAAATATCAGTGTCCTTCTGGAAATACTGAATCCGACGCTTACTTTGTCTTTATGTAGTGTGGGCACAGCTCTTCTGGTGGCGGAGGGTCAGGGAAGAACTTCTTAATCGCATGAAATGGCACAATCTTTGCCCTCTCCCAAGTGTGCCCATCTGTCCATCAGCCAGAATGAATTCAGCTCTCCTTAACCCCCGTTGAAGGTTGGATCCCATCCTTACTGCTGTGAAAAAGTCAGAGTTTGTTTCCTGGTACTGCCATACCATCGCTTAAATGATCTTTCAGCAGCCAGTGGGCAGGAAAATGTGAAACGCTTCTGGTGCAGGCTGTATGAACGGCAGTCTGCCGTTGGAATGGTAAGGTTTAAAGGTTGCAACCAAGATTAAAGCCTCACTGAGCTGGGTAATCTCTATTTTAACGTATTAGCACACACCGTCACTTGAAAAGTCTGCTTCTCTCTCATGTGAAATGTTTAAAAGGCAGCTACGGGTCTCGAGGGGCTCTGCTCGCCTCCTTGCAGCCGTCTCCATCTGAGCTTGCAGATCTCAGTTCTTGTTGGAAGGTTGAATGCCGGAGTTGTTCAGAAAATGGCAAGGAACATCGTCTCCCATCAGCAGTGTCGCTGCAGTAATGGGTTTATCCTTAATCAGGAAGATTTTTGTTCATGCCTGAACTTGGGTGGGTTTTTTTCCACTAAATAAACATCTGTTTTGGAAAGGCAGCTGAAGGAAAAAACACCTGCATCTTCGCACTTCACCTCCTTGCTTTGGGACACATGGTGACTTAACAGCCTGAAAACCACGTGGTGGGGCAGACATAGAGCCCTGGTTGTTACCAGTGGCCGTCTTAAATCTTGGAGTGCCACCTGAAACGTGCTTAAACTGTTGTATGTCCTTAGGCCAAAAGTGTTTGCAGGGGGTGGGTTCCCTTCCCTTCCCTTCTGCTGGAGCCTTTCTCCTCTGCTGTGCAAATATAAATTCTGAAAAAAAAAAAAAGGTATTTTTTTTTTCCTGACACAGCTTTTGAGTTGTAGATGAGCACTTTACAAAAGCAGTTCGTTATTGCAGTTTACAGGGCTGGTTCTCTGCAATCCCATACTTTCCTTAACTGAGCAGCTCGTGTACTTCAAATGCCTTTTTTTGCTGTTTCCCTGAGGCTTCCTGCCTGTCTCTGACCTGATGGCTCCTCCAGAGCTGTAGACAGATAAATGTTTTCCAGCCTTAAAAGCCAGGAATGAGCGTTGAGGTTTCTTCTCTGCTCTAGGGGAAGGAACATGGAAAAGCAATATCCTCCAGCAGAGCCGCCCTGGTTCAGGTTATCTACCCGTATCTTCTGTGCTTGATCGTGGAAATCCGGTGGCTCCAGTTAGCCCTGACTTTTGGGGTCACCTTTACCTTCTCATTTTGTGGAGGTTTCCAAAAGCTGGAGCTGCAGTGACTGTACTGCATGGGAGTGAGCGATGGCCCCTTGTCTGCTCCTGTCCCTGCGGCCTTCCCACCGCCTGGCCTTGACAGTGGAGTTTTGAGATATCAGTGTATTGCATGAAACCTGCTTATCCCTCTGCTTCTGTCCAGAGGAGGGCAACAAGGATGATGGGGGGACTGGAGCATCTCCCCTAGGAGGAAAGGCTGAGGGAGCTGGGCTTGTTCAGCCTGGAGAAGAGAAGGCTGAGAGGGGACCTCATCACCACCTCCAAATATCTCAAGGGTGGGGGTCAGGAGGATGGAGCCAGACTCTTCCCAGTGGTGCCCAGCGCCAGGCCAAGGGGCCATGGGCACAACCTGAAGCAGAAGAGGTTCCAGTTGACCGGGAGGAAGAACTTGTTGAGTGTGAGGGTGCTGGAGCCCTGGCCCAGGCTGCCCAGGGGGGCTGTGGAGTCTCCTTCTCTGGAGATCTTCAACCCCCGCCTGGATGAAGTCCCGTCTAGCATGCTCTAGGAGAGCCTGCTTGAGCAGGGGGGTTGGACTGGATGATCTCCCGAGGTCCCTTCCAACCCTTGGGATTCTGTGATTCTGAAAAGGAAACGTGGGGTCCTGGGTAGCCATCTAGTTCTGCACCACGTGGTGGTGGGGAGTTCAGAATGTGAAAGATTTGTCTTGTGCCAGCACACATGGAGAGCATCGGTGTTATAAACGCTGTGCTACTCATGGAGGACTACAGAAAATGGAAAGGTGGGAGAGGTGCAATTCCGTGATATAAAACTCATCACTTCATGGGGAGGCTTTGACTAGGGACTTACAAACCTGCTGTACATCCCATTTATTTTTTTTTAAGCTGTATTTAAACCTCCAGTCTATGTTAAAGAGTGCTTACCAGTGCTGACACGTAGGGTTTGGTGAAAAACATTTCTGCTGCTTGCCTTCTCTACCAGTGGCAAAATGGATGAGGTGAAAGGCAAAGCCTTGGTTGCAGCGTTTAAAACAAACCAGAAAACCCCCGGCGTAGCTCGGCAACCTCGCCTCTCCTTGCCAGCTCCCCCAGCCGGGGGGAAGGTAGGCAGCGGCGGGTTTGGGGTGAGATAGACATGCCTGAGCACTGACTTCAGAGCAGCCGCTGCGGTTTTCTGCCAGGCAGCACGAATATCTTGCCAAGACACAACAACTCCCGCCTATGGTAACACGAGAGACTTTTGCATTTCAGGGTCTGTCCGGCCGTGTTCGCGGGAGGTTGTGAGGAGCTGGAGGAGCGTCTGTTCCGAGCGGTTTCTCTTCAGAAGAGAGGATGAGCTGGGTGAATGGCTTCATCAGCAACTCCCAACTCAAGTGAAGGTCCTTAGCATCAGTTCTCACGTTGGGTCAGTGGGCAACAAATTTCCCACGCTGTCTCTGCTTCAGCTTTCTGACTAACGTGGAAGCTGAAATAGGAAAGGGAACTTTTTTTTTTCCCCAGCAAGGGTAGAAGAACATGACAGCTGGTAACTGTTTGACCATAGAAAAAAAAGTTGATAATCCTACCCTGGCTCTTAATTATCAGAGGACAAATTTTAGCAGTCAAAGTAGCATTGATATTCTTCTGGTAATTATTTTTTTTAAACACTTAATTATTAGAAGAAGGTGCAGTTCTTAAATGAAGTTTGAAATAAGGTTTTTCTCATTGTTGGTAATAAATATTAATTGATTGGTGCACGCTTTGGTGACTTCAGTGAAGCTGGTGCATTTAAACAACCTTAATTATCCTTGGCATAATGATGTCGATGGCTAAAGATGCTTTTCAGTTGGACATTTTGTGAGTACCTGGCCAGCAGGAGCAATCCGGGAGGGCTTGTGGGTGCTGTTGCTGGAAGGCTTGCTACCTCACCTCCCGCAGCCAGGAGCACAAATCAAGTTGATCTTTCCAGGTCACCCTTAACAGGAACTTGTTGACTCCATGCATCATAGCACAAGCGCCCGAGGGCTAAAGCACCGGGTAAAAATAGCTGCTGCTGAGGCTTTGGCTGGCAGGGTACTCCTTGCCTTTGAAAAACAGCCTGCCAACCTGTGCGAAGAGCCAGCTCGCCTTCAGTCCTCGCTGCATCGAATGGTAAAACCTAGAGAGGAGTCCAGTATTCAAGTAAAGGTTAACAAATCCATGAAACTCCACCGTGAAACTGGATGATCCTGTCTGTACCACGTCCTGCCCTGAATGTTTGCTTCTTGCTTTTCCCTTCTGGGCTCTCCTTACCTTAGTAGGAGGATGAATTTGGGCAGGACCCCAGGCTGGCACCCACCGGAGATGCACTTACCTGCTTCTTGCCGGTCCTGGGTGATATTTGCAAGTCAAAGGCTGCTTTACAAACTGCTCAAGCTGCTGGGGCTGCCAGGCGGGGAGGTGCGTGTGGGCTCTGCCCTTGCGCTGGCCTCTTCTTCCAGTGCCGCGTGAGCGTGTGAAGCTGCCTGGCAAACCCAACCAGAAAACTATTCTGTGTGGGTTGCGTTGTGGTTCTTTTATTTTATTTTATTTTGGAAAGGTAAACTTATTTTTAGCTCGGCTTAGGTCCCTGATCTCGCTTACTGCTTTGCCAGCACCCGTGGCCATGCAGCCTGGAGGAAGGGAGATGGGCCAGAGGTGCAGGACCATCTTTCAGCATCAGCGAGGACGCTTCAGCTCGCAAGAAGTCTGGCGTTTTAATAGGTCGTTCAGTCATTTGAGACAAATACAGTTTCTTGGCAGTAAGTTAAGTAAAATAACTTGTCTAAGTTTAGTAGCTGGCTGTGTTGGTTTTAACATGGCCATGCTTTCGTATACAAGTACTGCCCACTCCTCCTCGGAGGCCTGGTGTGCCACCTTATTCAAGCAAGAGCTGGCTCTGGTTTAGCTCTTTGCCCCGTGCAGGGTGGCTGGCCGAGGACTGTTTATTTTCGAGACTTCCTTGTTGGGCTGCTACACCCAAGTTCTGGGACTCTGACCTCTTTGGTGTTTGCTCTACAATTGCATGGCCATTTATTTTCTTGTTGGGAACCAGTGACCTGCACCACCCTGCTGCCTGTCCCATGCCCTCCTTTCACTACCTAAATGTAGGCATGACTACAGGGCTTAAACTTATTAATTTTATTTCCACAAATACCTATTGGGAGCTTAAGACCTTTTATACTTGGAAAAAAAAGAGTACATGTGCAAAGATGACAGCTTTGTAGTGCTTTGCATCTGAATTCTGAACTCTTGTGCTATGTGGGGGAGCCAAAATGTACAGCCAGGAGCAGTTCGGCAAGTCGTGCTTAATAATTGTCTCTTGCTAATTGTGACCTTTTCATAGTGCTTTTAGATTCCTACTGTATAGCTCCTCGGCCTTCTCAGACCTTGAGAGATAATGCAGAGGGGGTTGGGTTTGGTTTTTTTTTTAATTTGAGACTGCTCTGTTAGTCCCCACCCGCAGACTTCTGCCCCTCTCCCATCTCATGCACGCGTTATTGCTGAAGGCACGTTGCACTCAAGCCCTCACCTCAAAGGGGTTATTCCACTTTGAGTTTTTCTAAATTCAGGGATGTAAGCGCTAAATCCAGCAGCTTGGAGCTGGTTTTAGGGAAAATCCAGCAGCTTGGAGCTGGTTTTAGGGATGGTCACTTCTGGGTTTTGCCCGTTCTAGACACCAAACTTCTGCCAGTGCTTGAGGTTGATATAATCCCATTGAGCTGCTTTCAAACTGTTCTTTCTCCACCTAAAGCTGAGCTTATCAAGCATCTGGGTGGGAGTTTGGAAGTCTGGCGGGAGCACGGGGCAGTCTGTAGAACGGCCACCTTGTCTTTCCTAGGACAAGCTTTTCAGAAATCCAGAAGTGGTTTATTTGAAGCAGCGCTTCAGTTCCCCCTTGGGTGTATCCTCGAAACAAACCGGTCACAAATAGGGGCAATTCTGGAGCCAGGTTCCCGTCTCTGCTCCGTAGTGGTGTACAACTTCAGACCCGTGTCCCCGCTCTGCCTCACCTCTCCAGTTGCGTGTCTTGGCCAAAGAAAGCAGTGAGCTTCGGTGGAGCTGCCATGGCGGCGTAGCCTGGTGCCCCCCGTGTCCTCCTCAAAGTCCCCCTCGAGCTCAGAGTTGTGCAGTTGCCTGAGCGGGTCCTGGAGGTGAAGCCTGCCCCTGGG
The DNA here is from genome assembly GCA_017310255.1 of Butorides virescens. Classification (NCBI taxonomy): domain Eukaryota; kingdom Metazoa; phylum Chordata; class Aves; order Pelecaniformes; family Ardeidae; genus Butorides; species Butorides virescens. Next base: position 12,290 of record JADKXX010008057.1, on the reverse strand, counting down.
ATCGCGCCTCTTCACGCTACTGTTCAAACACATTTAAAAGTGGGGTGACACACCACAGCCTCAAACGCCGCATGAAATGGTAACGTGCACTGGCATCTACTGGCGCTTGGTTTCTAATAACGTGGAATTGCCCATTCCTTCTTGACCTCATTTCTGGTTAAAACCTTGAATAGCATTTGGCTAATTGGATGAGTAGGAAAGATACCGCAATCTAGGTCAAGTCCTCCGGTCCCCCTCTTCGCTCCTCTCTTACTGCCAGAGTGGAAAGGTGCCTCGCGTGCCGCCTCTGCCCGGCGCTCTGCTCGCTGGTGACTGTCTGAAAAGGAATTTCACGTACACTTTGCTTTTCTTTTTTTTATAGCTGACCCACTTCTCTGTAAAACGTTTGCATTGCAAAAAGATTATTTCTTGCTGAAGGAGCGTATAAGGCAATTTGCAGCTATTGCTGGCTTCTGCAGCTGGAATTCTCCTAGAAAGGAATGGCCAGGAGGGAAGAGGTCCATGTTGGATGCAAGGCCGAGATGTAACCTAATGAGCAGGTATTGCTGCCTGGCTCTCCGGAGCATGCAGGAGGTTGAGCCAATAACTCCTCAGGTTGCTGTGGATTCATGGCTTTTGTGAAGCTTAAACTCTTATTTCCAGGAAGAAGCCCAAGTGTAAGTGATGAGTACGTTTACAGCATTAGGTTGCCCAATTTTAATTCCCCCTTTATATAAGGGAATAATCAATAGTAAGAATTCCAAAGGGCATTTTTACCAAAGCTTGCTGCAAATGTTAATGGACCAAGGTGTTCTTTCGTATCCAGTCTTGGAGAATCTCTTGCTTGAACCTTGATGGACAGATTGACTGGGGGAGAACAAAATCTACAATAAAACCAACCAAGCAAACAAAAAAACCCCAATCACTTCAAACAAAAAGTTTCCATAAGGCTTTTATCCTGTGTAATTTTGAATGCTGGCATGATACGGTCATAGTTACATGGGCAGAACTACTCTGATCTTAGAGCTGTCTTAAATTGGAAGTGTGGCCAACTCTTACTTCTGGCAAGGGATGAGCTCTAAAAGAAAACTCCACAGTATCACCCAGGAAGAGTCGCTTTGTGCTGGACCGGTCTGGGGGAGGGGATGCCTTTTTTTAATTCCCTTAGCAAGGGTTTCAGCTCCTGTATTCATGAATGATTCATGGCAGCCTTCTAAGGAGCTGCTGGCCTGTGGTGGAACTGCATTTCAGTGAGGTGCATGCTAATGTGGCGCCCGGAGAGTGCTCTGACGCTGGTAGCTAGCCTTGAACCTTGGTACGTACAAATGAAGGGTTTGATTCGTTTCGTCTGATAAATGGAGAGGGTTCCCTGTCACAGTGCTCATCCTTCTTTGCCTAGTAATCAGCACAAAATGTTCGGTTTTGTTCAGCAATTCCTAAATTTCCTGAAGACCTGGAGTTGGAACTGGAAAGAGCTTGTTCCTGATGTAATCTGCTGGAAAGGACACAGCAGTGGAAGCGTTCAAAGCCTTGTTGCCAGCTTGTACTTTCTAACAGCATTCTTGAGTTTTTCTGTTGGCTTTTTTTCATTTTGGTATTTAAAGATGTAATGGAGACAGGCGGGTAACTTGGTGGTTTGGGCTGGGGGAAATGGCCGTGCGCTGCTTCTACAAAACTCAATATGGATGATGTTTGTACTTCTGAAACTTGATGTTTCTGTTTTGTCAGGAAAATACCAGACCAAAACAAGAACTGTAGAAATTCTTCATACAGAAGACTGTTGAGATGAGCTGAATCGAGGAAAATCCTATTCTTCCAACTTTTGGACCACAAATAGTGGGGCGAGGCAGCGAGGATGTGAAAAGGCAAGGGGAAGACTGGCTGACAGATGAGATTGAATGGCCAGAATTGCTTTTTTGCTCTTGTGGTCCTGCTTGTAGATGGTCAGATTCCCAGACGCTGCCGTTTATTTTCAGTAAAATTTAGGGTCTTGCAATGTGAAAACAAGTAGCAGGTAATTAGGAATCAGAGATGGCTTCTGCATCAGGTTTAGCCTAATTACAATCCAATGGCTTTAGGGAGGAGTGAATGGGCGGTTGGCATCAGGGCCCTTGACCTCTGGCAAGTTCCCCATGCCTTGGCAGCGAAGCGGTGGTGCTGCAGCTGACGGCGTAGGTGGAGCTGGGCGATACCGGTACCTTCTTTCAGAAAGTTTCACTGAACTGTTGGACATGCTAATGAGGGTATTGACCTGGGAGTAGGGCTGCAAGTAATGCATCACGTAGGCCTAACCATTGGCCAATGCGTCATGAGATGAAAGGCTTCCCACACGGACATCCCTCAGGTACTCGCTGATTTTTGTTGAGCTTTCCCTTGTGCAGATAAGAGGTGACATGAGTATGGGTGGGGTGTACCTAGGAACTGTATTTTCTGCCCTTTGCTGCCCATCAGGCACACTGGCAGGATGAAAACCAAACGGTGCTGCGTTGTCTACATCTGCGGTATGAAGTAAGCCCCAAAATGCTGTGTGTGCCCAGCAAAGGAGGGGTAGAAGCTCCATGTGTTAGGAGGCACTGTAACCTTCACCCAGATGTTTGGCCAGCTTGTCAAACCCAGGCTGGATGTCCAGCAGGGACACAGTCTTCCTGACCAGCACCCAGGTGGTAAAGCTGGTGACTCTTATCACAGTTGAGGTTTTTTTTAAATTCAGTTTAGAACAATTTCTCTTACTTGTTAAAAGTTAAAGTGCATCTTCTGGCCTTCCCTCCCCACTAATGTTGCTTCAGGAGAAGGAAGGCCATGCTGTATGGATTTGCTTTGAGCCACTGGGGCTTGCACTTGAGACCAGCCCTCGGTGAGCGGGGTTCAGCCGAGCATGCGGGCAGCTGCTAATGGGAGTTCCTGGGCTCTTTGACTTGTAAGGCTTCCAACGGCGAGCTCACAGGGGGTTTCTTTCTGCAAATGTGATATTCCACAAGCAGTGCCTGCAAAGGGATGCTTAGTTAATCTTGGAAGCAGGTTTGTGTTTGGTGGTGGGCTTTCTTTTGATAGTCATACTGGGGATAAAGGTTTGAGAAGCATCGATTAGCGGTAATGCTCAGGGATATATGATCAAGGGGTGATGGTTCTAAACTGAAGCAGGGGAGGTTTAGGCTGGATCTAAGGAAGAAATTCTTTGCAGTGAGGGTGGTGAAACCCTGGCAGGGGTTGCCCAGAGAGGGGGCGGAGGCCCCATCCCTGGGACCATTCCAGGCCAGGTTGGACGGGGCTGTGAGCAACCTGATGTGGTTCAAGGTGTCCCTGCTCCTGCAGGGGGTTTGGGCTGGGTGGGCTCTGGGGGTCCCTTCCCACCCAAAACATTCTGTGATTCTATGAAATGATGTATTCCAGTATTTCACTGGAAAGAAGTGTCCGATTCCCAACAACTTGGTCCTATTTGGATTGTTATGTGGTGTATTGAAGTGTTGGGAGAGCAGAGTGTTAGTGGCTACGTGATGGTCCAGGTTTCTGGATGGAAATCCCCACTAACCAGAGCTTTGTTCACGTGGAGCGGTCGGAGCTGAGAGCGGGTGGGACTGGGAGGGGGAAGAGCAGTGGTGGGCTTAGTGAATTCCCATCTTATGTTAGGACAAGGGGGTTCACTGAATTGCCAACTTTTGTTAGGACAAGGGGATTCACTGCAGCGTCTTAAAGCTCCAAAGGAAGAGTAATTTTACTTTTCCTAGTAAGAAGCTATAGGAGAATGGTGAATGTCAGGAACCATAAATCTAGTCTGTGCCTTTTTAGAAGGAATCTAGACGAAATAGTAAATGTGGAAGTCCCTCCTCAGGCTCTGCAGACTGGGTCTTCAGCTTCTAGCTGAATCTCCAAACCAACACCCTGCTCTTACTGGATTTGACACAAAGGTGTAAGAGCTGAGGTTCTCATTGCTTTCCTCCTAAGCTGTTCTCAGTTAATCATCAGGTGATCAAGGTAATTCCAGCCCTTTGCCTTGCTCTTGTGCTTTAAGGTTGATCTCCCTGTGGTTTCCCTCCTCCTCTTCTATCAAAAGATTGAAGAAAGGCATAAAATCCAAAATGGGGAGATTATCTGGTCTGTCTGGTGTTGTAGGAGAAGATACAGTAACGGTTTTAATTCTGTTAAACCAAAGATTTCTACTCACTAGAGAGGCTTGGGGTGCAGTTGAAATGAGATAATGTCCTGCTTCTTGCAGGTATAGTGGCCCAAAACACTTGGATTTCTCCTTACTGCGTTCAGTTAAACAGCATTGGTGACACTGGTCCGTCTGTGTCCGGGATGCGCGGGTCAGTATTTGGTGTGTTCTCAGAGCAAAACCTTGGCTGTACCCATGGCCGGTAGTAAAAATGTAATTGTGTGGGCAGTCATCCCTCCTGTTGGGGCTGTGTCTCTCGCCTTGCGGCTGGGCCGGCACAGCTCGGGGGAATTGCTGGAGCTTTGGGGAGTTCCCGCTGAGCACAGACTGCCCTTACGGGGGGCTCCGAGCGGGAGGGGATGTTGATTTCATTTGAAAAGATTTCTAAAAATGAGGTGAAAGCTTTGATGTAGAGATGAGATTGTTTTGGGTTTGGGGTTAGCGATGCTGGAAAACACATGCCAAACTACTCCCAAAGCAGCCAACGCTGGATAAGCACCTTTAGGGGTTGCTTGGTTTGGTTTTAACTTTTAAACCCCTCCTGCTTGCAGTTAACGCTGATGCATCGACACGCTGATTCTTCTAAATTTTTATTTTGTAAGCTCTTTGATTTCAATGGTTTCTGTCGTGTAGCTCCATGCACTGAGGGTGCCAGCCTTACCGAAGGCATCACTGCTGGTTGCCACAGGTCCTCTCTGAGGTCCAGCAACTGAGGTGGCTGGGCCACCTGCGAGAAGATGTGTGCTGGCACGCCCCCCCCCTTTGCCTGCACTGCCAACCCTGTCCTCCTCCTCACCCCTGTCCTTCCTCCTCCTCTGTCCTCCTGGTTGGGACCTGGATGTCCTCACGGCTGACTGGGGCGGCAAGTTGAGATTTGTAGTAGAAATATTTTCCTTTAAGAGGACACTTGCTTATGGGCAAATCCTTGTCATACAGAGAGATGCTGGAAATGCAGCTTTCTGTGTTGGGAATCCTTCAGTCTTTGCATTTCGCTCCTGAAGTCGGGAGGGCTGGTAGAATCCCAGCGTGGCTGGGGTTGGAAGGGCCCCCCGGAGCTCCCCCAGTGCCACCCCCCTGCCCAAGCAGGCTCACCCAGAGCAGGGGGCACAGGACAGCGGCCAGGCGGGGGTTGAAGATCTCCAGAGGAGGAGACTCCACAGCCCCCTGGGCAGCCTGGGCCAGGGCTCCATCACCCTCACACTCAACAAGTTCTTCCTCACGTTCAGCTGAAAAAAAAACTGGTAGGCAGCACGGCCAGAGCTGAGAGCTCCTCTGGATCCTGTTGCAGTGGCTCCACCTGGAACCTGGAAGCAGAAGATGGACTTTGAGCTCGAGTTCAGCAAAACCACATAATGAGAGACAGAAGCCTTGAAGTAGTTTCTGTTGGCAGACTTGCTTTCCTTTTATAGTATCTCTTGCCTTGAAACATCTCCCACTGGGGTGTTTCCCTGTCTTTATCACATGTTCCAGAATTGCCCCTCCGTTTTAAAGAGATATTGTAATGACCAGGACTTCACCCACCAAGAGCCCGAACTCTTACTGTTCTATTGCTTGTGTTTGGTCTCTGGTACACCCCAACTGCCCCTCGGTTCTCTACCCTCAGCTAAATAGAATCATTTCATAGAATCGTAGAATCTTTTGGTTGGACAAGACCTTTAAGGTCATCGAGCCCAGCCCAACCTAAAGAAACATGTCAGATGCCTGCTTCAACAGTTGGGATGCAACTGCAAGCTTACTTTTGTGTTCCTGGGTAAAATGCAATTGTGCTTATCCTGCTCTAGATTCGAGGTGTGACGCAATCTTCCCAACGCTTGTAAACCCGGGATATCTGGGAAATGTGGAAAAACTGAGCTGCTTTGAAGAGCAGAGGTTTTTAATGTGTTGTGTTGGAGGCTGGTGCGCTCCTAGGGGAGCTCTTGCTTTTCTGGGCCCACTTGGTACAGCTGCCTACCTTGCCTCTGAAATGTGATGCTTTACATTTAATTGCAGGTGGTGTGAATAAATTTTTTTTGTTCACATCGTAAATACTGTAAGAGTAAGCAAGCTGCCTTTTCTTCCAAGATGTGAAATTAGGAAACAGCTTTTCTTCTGATGGTCCTGTTTTCTTGGAAACTTTTGTAGAAACCAGGATGGCTTCAGGGTGCAAACCAATGCGTCCTATAAAACCGATAACTCTGTTAATGGGTTTTGTGAACAATGAGCCACCAAGACTATTTCAACACCTAAGGCAGCATAATTTGAGCATCAGCAACACCACCCCAAGTCTGCAGCTTCACCTGCACTGGTCACTGACACTTCACGCTAATAGCTAGGTTCAGGTAACGAGGCTTTTTCAGTACCCGATGTTGGCACTTGCTGGCTGCTTCTTTGGATTCGTCTTGGCTAGTGCTGAGCGTAGTACGAAGGTAGCTTCTAAATCCTGACTCTTAATTGTAAAACACCTTTCAAATTCAGTTCTGTGGCAGATAGTAATCATAGTAGTAGTAGTTCTTATTCTTTTACACACAGTGGCTAAAAAGGGACTCAAGTGAAAGATCTGATATGGGATTAAAAGGGCAGAAGAGAGAGGAGAAGGTGCTTAAGAGGTATCTATGTTTGTAAGAGTCTCTTTAATCCTTGTACCCGGTTCTTCTGGTTCAGCTTGTAAAGCAGCACGGAGTTATTACTGCATCTGAGGAGGTGAACTGCTTTGCTTATCTAAGTAGGCTGAGAGTTAGTATGAAACAAGTTTCTTGAAGAGCGTGAGATGACGACTGTTATCAGGATAGTGCAAATTATTGGTGGTCCTGTGGAGCTGAAGCTTGGCGGTTGATCAGTTCCACCCGTGGTGGTGGTTGCCCAACACAAGAAACTTTGATCCTGCACTGCAGGGTTACCTAAAGTTAGCAAAACCGGTGAGCCAAAATGGTCATGGAGCCAACGCTCGGGGTTAATGTCCCTGGGCTGTTGCTGGCATCTGTGCCCCTTCCTTAAAGGCAGTTATGGGTGACAGCGTGCCAGTTGTGCTTTGCTACCATGGTGTGGCTCGTGCGGATTTGAATGTTTGTTACCCCTCTTTGGGATAGGGGCAGAGCTTGGCAAGCTGCTTAGAGTGATTTGATGGTGGGCTGCATGCCTTCGGAACAGATGGGACTGGCGACTCAGGGGTGGGTTGTCCAACCTCCTCACTTCTGGTTTGTCCTTAGATCTGGTTGGGGATCAGGTTGTACAGGAGATGCCTCCTTTTGAGGGTTCTGGGAAGCACCTGACCACTGTAAACAAGCCTCTAAATTCTTGTGCAAACTTTCTGCTGTTAGAAGCAGCCCAGGCTGCTCAGCCAGAAAACTTGTTGTTCCAGATGAGCTTGTCTAGACTGAGTTTAAGTATTGTGGCTGTTTCCCAAATCTTGGACCCTTCTCATGATTTTGTTCTACTTAAACCATACCTAACTGCTTGGTATTCACTGGATAAAATGTTTTCAGTGATCCAAAAGCTGTTAGACAATGACCAATTCCTGTTCATGCTTTTGCAAGAACGGCGGGGTTTTATTTTTCCTTGTTAGATGTTGTCTTGAACTCGCAGATGATGAAGGGTTTTCAACGCCTATCTTACAGGATAGGAATAGCAAATCTGAGGACACTGCGGGTTTAATCTGCTCAGCTGGAAAGCACAGGGAACATAAAATGACGTGGCGATGCTTAACCTTGGTCCTTTAGTGACTAAATTGGCTTCTTCGGATCGCTTGAGGAAGGTCTGTATCATAGAATCACAGAATAATTGAGGTGGAAAGGGACCTCTGGAGATGGTCTAGTCCAAACACTCTGCTGAAAGTGAGGTTCCTAGGACATTGTCCATCCGAGGGTGGAGGCTCCACCGCTGCCCTAGGCAACCTTTTCCAGTGTTTTACCACTGTCAGAATAATAATTAAAAAACCCCAAGCCCCACCACACTCCACTGGTGCCCATTACCTCATGTCCTCTCGGTGGATACCACTGAAGAGTCTGGCTTGGTTTTCTTTACAACCTCCTGTCGGGTGCTTATACACATTGATCCTGGGCCTTGTCTTCTCCAGGCTAAACAATCCCAGGTCTCTCAGCCCCCCTTGTATAAAAGACGCTCCAGTCCCTTAAAATGATGTTCGTTGCCATTTGCTGGACAACTTCCAGTTGGTCTGTGTCTGTCTTGAACTGGGGAGCCCCAGACTGGGCGCAGCACCTCAGATGCTGTGCTGAGGGGAAGGATCACCTCCAGCAGCCCGTTGCTGGCGTTCTGCCTCACGCAGCCCAGGGGGCTGGTGGCCTTTTTTGCCTCAAGGGTACACAGCTGGCTCCTGGTCAACGAGGGGTTGTTCCTCCCCAGGTGCAGGACTTGGCATTTCCCTGTGGACTTGAGATGAGGTTCTGTCTGCCGCCTTCTCCAGTCTGTCGAGGTCCCTCTGAATGGCTGCAGAGCCATCGTGTGCCTCAGCCATTCCTCCTGGTTTTGTATTGTTTGTGAACTTGCTGAGGGTGCGCTCTGTGCTGGTCATTAATGGAAAACTGTCTTGGACACAGCACCAACGCCAATGTTTTGAATCATGGAATGGTTTGGGTTGGAGAAGCCCTTTCAGCTCCCCCAGCCCAACCGTTCCCCTCCCCCTGCCATCCCACCCCCAAACCCTGGCCCTCAGCACCGCCTCTGCCCGGCTGTTAAATCCCCCCAGGGGTGGGGACTCGACCCCTTCCCTGGGCAGCCCCTTCCAGCCCCTGACAGCCCTTTGGGGAAGGAATTGTTCCCCAGGCCCAACCTCACCCTGCCCTGGCACAACTTGAGGCTGTTTGCTCTTGTCCTAAGGTGTGAGGTTTTGGGGTTTTTTCTACTTATTTCTGAATAGCAGCTAATCTGATGGCAGGTAATCGTGTTGGTGAAGACTATTTAAAAGTCTTACCTCAGTAGAGATGGCCAGAGTTCCGTTTGTTTGCTTTTGGCAAGCAAAGCAATGCCTTAAAATTCTCCAGCGATGTTGTTAGCAGCATCAGTGTCATGCAGTTTGTCTTTATTGGTGCATGGTGGGGTGGGGAGGGGGCAAAGTAATGTATTCATCTGTCTGTTGACCATCAAGAGTCCATGAAGGGGTCTAGATGTTGGGAGCTCCCTCTTGTCTCCCAGCGGACGGGCAGCCCTTTTGGCTGTGTGTGTTCCTGAGGGCTTTGAGATACAGACTTGCATTATTTTGAGGTCAGCGTTAATGCTTAACCTGGGGTTACAAACACGTTCCTTGTGCATTTGAGAATAGGCCGTTTGGTATCGATCTGTTTTTGCAGTACCCAGACTTGGGGCACTACATTAGTGGCTTTAGCAAAATGCTGCAGTTCTATACTTAGAAGCCACCTGAGTCGTGTCCTCAGATGAATATTCTTGTACATCCAGCCCAATGGAAAACAAATCTGAGTTTGCACAGTGATCTGGCCAGTAAAACTATCTTTCAAGGATACTGATAGATCAGAAGTTATAAGGCATCTCTGAGCAGAATGTCAGATGAATTAAGTCAATAAAATCTGTCGGGTGCGTGATGCTATTCTGTAGTTAGCCATGCAGAGCTACAAACTTCCTTTGCAAGACCAACAACACGTTGCCTTTTGACAATTCTATTGATGTGTTCTTTGCTCCTCTAGGCTTTCTGTTCAGAAGCGGCATGTTCAAGCTGGGGAGGGAAAGCAGGCGGCTCCAGTCCTGTTGTTAGCTTGCTTGAGGGATGCTCACAGCTGTGTCACCCACTGAATCGCTCTTAGAATCATAGAATCCTAGAATGTTTTGGGTTGGAAGGGACCCCTAGAGGTCATCGAGTCCAACCCCCCTGCAGTCAGCAGGGACACTGCTAACCAGATCAGGTTGCTCAGAGCCCCATCCAACCTGGCCTTGAATGTTTCCAGGGATGGGGCCTCCACTACCTCTCTGGGCAACCTGTTCCAGTGTTTTACCACCCTCATTGTAAAGAATTTCTTCCTTATATCTAGCCTAAACCTACCCTGATTTAGTTTAAAACCATTACCCCTTGTCCTAACACAGCTGGCCCTACTAAAAAGATTTTCTCTTCTTTCATTCAGAGCTGTATCTGTCACCGCCTGGTGTTACTCATGCCTGTTCTTGAAGATGGGTAACTGTAGGCAAGAAGACTGGCTCTCCTTCCTTCTTGGGCTCCTCTAATCAAAGTTTTATTTCTAATCTGTCTTCTTTGTGATCTGTCACGTGTTCTCTGGTGTAATCTTGGCGAAGAAAGTGCACCTCTACACCAGGACCTTTAACACCGTCAAACTGAGCTAGCAAAAGTGTCTTCTTACTCACATAGCAGACTACTTCAGTGCTTCAGTTGGCACACCAGTGGTGGTGACACCATGATAGGATGTCAGTAACACCCCACCAAGAGTTTGTGAGGGGCCTTGTCCCAGACAAGACTGCAGGGAATGTCTGGTGCTCCTCTTGCAGGCCAGGATTGAAGATGATGGTAGCTTGAGCATTCTCCAGCTGGGATGGGGTAATCCCAGTTATATGTACAAACCGGGGGATGAGCAGCTGGAGAGCAGCCCTGCAGAAAAAGATCTGGGGGTTTAGGTTGATGGCAAGTGGAATATGAGTCAGTGGGGTGCCCTGGCAGCCAAAGGGGCCAGCTGTGTCCTGGGGTCCATCAAGCCCAGCATAGCTCCCAGTCAAGGGAGGCGATCGTCCCACTCTACACCGCACTGGTGCGGCCCCACCTCAAGTGCTGTGTGCAGGTTTGGGTGTCTTGATATAAGAAGGACCTCAGACTTTTAGAGTGTGTCCAGAGGAGAGCAACCAAGATGGTGAAAGGTCTTGAGGGCAAGACTTAGAAGGAACAGCTGAGGTCACTTGGTTTGTTCAGCTTGGAGAAGGCTGAGGGGTGACCTCATTGTTGAGGGGTGAGCTCATCCCCGTTTACAACTTCTTCAAGGTGGGCAGTGGAGGGGGAGCTGCTGATCTCTCTCTGGTGACCAGCGGCAGGCCATGAGGAAATGGAATTGCTTGAGGACAACTTTTTGAGCCAGGTGCTGCACAAACTGGCTAGGGGAGATCTAGCAGAGGGAAGAGAGCTGACTGGGAATATGAACAGTGGTGCTCTGTGAAATGAGAGTTTAAGGTCCCGTGGGAAATGAGGAAAGTGAGCAGAAGGATAAAAATGCCTGGCTTTGGCTTGTTCAGAGAAGTGATACATGGGATCCTACAGGAATCTCTCCTGTAGAGCAGAGAAACCCAAGAGAGCTGGTTGATCTTCAAGAGCAACCTTCTTGGAGCACAGGAGTGGTCTGTCACGATTTCCAGGAGGCCAAGCAGGTCTGGCAGGAGGCCAAGCTGCTCATCTTGCTGAGCTCAACTACAGGACAAAGCCTTCTGGAAGGAAGATGTGGGGACAGGTTACCTGGGAGAAGTACACAGAAGCATCCTGTGGGCACTCAAGGCTGTCATTAGAAAAGCTTTTCTTCCTTGCTGCTCGTAATGATGAGGTTCTTTGGTCAAACGTGGTATTGGCTTGCATTGCAGTTGTGCCTGGTGAAAAATTAATGAGATGTGGTGTTGCTGCTCTAGGGGTGAGCGGGATGGGACTTGTCAGGAGCGTGTCTGTAAGTGAAAGTCAAGAGGAAAATGCAGCACCTAAGAAGAAAAACGCACACTTTCATTTTTGTGTGGAAGAAATGGCAAATGCCCTGAAGTTCCCTGTTAATGGAATCCTAGCGCTACTATATTTTTTTTCTCCTAATTTGTTTTGCTACCTGCAATGAAAAAGTTGATGCTACAGATAGAAACTGAGATAACCTTAACTCTTCTTGCCTTCCATGAGCTTTCAGCAACAAGCTTTCAGATTTTATTCCAAGTTGCTGGTAGAAAAGTATACCGGCTCTTTGGCGATGCTGAGAAAACATGAACTGGGGGCTGATACAAATCTGTGAACTGCGGTGGCCTGACTTAAATCGCTCTTCAACCACCTTCATTTTGTGTACTCTTGCTGTGGGCATCCTTAGCTATCATACAGCTGATGCCAGAGCGAGGATAAGCAAATCCCACTTAAAATCTGTTTTAAACTCACTTTTTAAAATACCTGTGCTACTCTGCTATTCAAGAAGTCCCTGAGGCCGAAGGGCTGTGCTCAGAGTAGGCTGTGCTCAGAGTAGGCTGTGCTCAGAGT
>JADKXX010008056.1:0-47502 GCA_017310255.1 Butorides virescens | reverse complement strand
GCCTGGGCAAAACTCACCTGCCAGGTCTGGAAATGGCCTAAGCTGCTGTGAAAGTCAGGCTTTAGCATAACTTAACAAGAGACTTGAGCCTGATGAGGACATCAGCTAGGGCTTCCAAAGCTGAGGATGGTGCTAAATGGAGGCCTTTGTTTCTCTAAGGGGAGAGATACTGAGCTCAGCAAGCTCCTTTCAAAGTCCCTTCCCAAGAGCTGAATCTCCAGCCATCAGGAGAGCTTGAATGCTCCTGGGGGGAGCAAGGTGTGGGGGAACAAGGTGTGGGGGATTAGGAGAAGCCACGTATCCTGCACAGCTGGGGACCAGAGAAACTAGAACTGGTCATTTCCTTCTGCAGAGTCACTTGTGGCTTTTTATACTTAACATACAGATGGTTTATTTTCTGCTTAAAGACAGACCTCAAGGGTTGACGTGCTGGGCATGCCTCAAGAGCTGATGATTAAGAAGGAAACGAAGCATTTCCTGCCCATCCCCCAACACAAATATTGCTTAAAATATCCAAATGACGTGGAGTAACTGGCATCTTCCTCCAGCATCTCCGTCTGCTATTGTGAATTATGCTCTTGTGGTTTAGCCCTCTCCAAAGGGAGGTGAGCGGCCTTGGGCGACGGAGCGTGCACGGGGTGGGGGTGCATTTGACAGCTGAACCTAGGAAGCGTTTTCATGGACTGGATTTACGAACCTTAAGCCTGAACTGTGTGCAGAGACTTTGCAAGAGCCCTGACAGTGTTAAACGCCAAACTTCCTTAACCTCCTGTAGTACTTACCAAACTGATCCCTAGTTGCTTCAGCTTTGCAAACACTGAGGATTTGGAGTCTGGAAATTTTATATCTGAGGGACCTCGACAGTTTCTGAAGTGTTCCCAAGTGCAGCTGATGGTTGTGAAGCCCCCCTGTTACCGTGGAGCACTTAATTCTCCAAAAAGTGTTATCTACAGGCAGTGCATTTGAGATAAAATTTAGAATTGCACTAAAATAAGTCCTTTAGCCAGTCTTCTGCAGTCTCTTTGCTCCTTATATTCTTTGGATGGCCAGGGCAGTAATGCGACATGAGAAGGCCAGTAGTTCTTCATCGGTTGTATCCTTGGAGATGTCCAAACCTTTAAATGTAGTTTTCTGTGCTGTTGGAATATTAACGTGAAAATGCAGACGAGTAACTTCCTCTCAATTTGCTTTTGCTTGCCAGGTCCTGGAGAAATATCCTAATACACCTATGAGCCATAAAGAGATCCTTCAAGTTATCCAGAAAGAAGGACTTAAAGAAATCAGGTGAGTTAAGTACCCATACCACTAAAACACATTCATACTTTGGTTCCAGATGAACTTAGTTTACTGTTAACCCCTATCTCATAAGTATTTTGGGGATGGAAATGTTAAATACCCTCAGAATTGGAGCCTAGGTCCCATTTACAAGCAAGCTCTCCAGTCACTGGCACTTGTCACCCAGAAAGCTAGGTGTGGGTCGTGCTTAATTCCCAGGTCTGCAGCTTTTATAGAAGATAAACTAGACCTGATCAGGTAGTTCAGACTCCAGGTACTGAAGTAAACAGAACTATTTTTTATTTCATCTTAAAAAAAAAAAAAAAAAAAAAAAGAGTAGTTAGTTTAATGGAAATGACCTAAACCAAAAGGTAAAGCTATCTGGGGAGTGAGAAAGCAGCCTCACTTACAAATCCTTATTTTGAAAACTTTATGCCTCGTGCTTTCCTTTAGTGTCATCTGGAGCAGTGTGTGGTTCTGCCGTGGAGCTCTCCCTGTGTCCCCCAAGGAGCAGGCTGAGTCTTTGGTGTGTGGGCAGAGGAGGGCACCAACTCGGGTGATGCTGATCGGCGTTAGGAAAACAGCGCAACTCGGGTGACAACCCTCGAGCTGCTGCTACCACAGCTTAATTCTTGAGTCTGTGCTGATAGTATTTCCCAGAGATGGACTGGTGTATTTGGGGAGATAGGGAACAGTTGTCCACGTGAAGTACAAAGTATTTATGTTCCTGTTTTCCAAGAGCAAAGAAAAAGGGGGAGGGAAAAGAGGATTGGATGTGCCAGTTCATCTGTTTTGGAATGGAATAGCCATCCTGAAGTTGACTTCATTTTGTTTTTCACTACACTTTGCCAGATTAATGCAGCAATCCATCTGCTTTGGCAGAAATACTCGAGGGCCCTTGTGCAGAAATTCTGCTATCGATAACAAGATCTTCCACTCGAGTTGTGGACAACACAGAGATGGCTTGGGTTTTGGAAAGTCAGTTTATCTAAAAGTAAGGAAATCAAATACACCCATTTAGCTCTTGGGGAGGTGACAAAAGTGGGGCTTAGTCCCTGAGATGCGCTTTGCTTTGGGGCAGCACCACATTCAGATGAAAGGTTTACCAGCCTTAGGGCAGCTTCAGTGTTGTGTTAAATACTGCTAATCCATCAAAGGCCTGTCTGCTTGGCAGCCCCTTGTGCATTCCCAGGGGTAGACATGCAGATGGCTGTACTGGTGGTCTCCTGATGGCAAAGCACAAGTCTAGCCAACACCCAGGCACTTGGATGGTCAACCTTTTTAGCAATTCAGAGTGCTCTTCTTGGGGCAGAGCCTTAGGCAGGAGCTCAGATGTGGTGTGAAAGAGGCAGTCTCTGGCTGGCCAGGCCAGACTTTGGACTGAACAGTCAAAAAAAAAAAAAAAAACAAAACCAAACAGAAATGCCTTTGTGCCATAGTCCTTCTCAGCATCGGGTCCTCCTTTTAGACTTGATTCGGGGATTTAGCCTGAGGTGATAGTAGGTTGTTTTCCTCTCTAAAAAGAGCTGCTGCTGAACACCAGGACAGCACAAACTCCTCAGGATCTTAAATCCCAAAAGGTGTTTGTGGGAGCAGCCAGGTGTGAAGCTCAGTGTCTCTGGTTCAGCTCTCCACCTTACTGACTTGGCCACGCTTGGATGCTGGGGAGTGGCCTGTCCTCTGAAATGTCAGATTGATGTAATAAAGCTTCATTTAGGTTAAGACCTATAAGGCTGTCAGTTCTTAAGCAATTCACTTCCAGTTGTGCCAGTAACGTGTTTGTGGCTGGACTGGGCTTCTGCTCTATCATAGCCTGTGACAAGATGGGCTTACACAAACCAGCATTTATTAGAGGAAAAATCTCTTTAGAGACGTTACAGAAGCTGTCAGATGAGCATGTTGAGCTCATCACATTTTGAGTCCTCTTCTGGGGAGGCTTTGGCAGGAAACCATGGCAAAGCCTTTGACAGCAGATTACAGCAATTGTACAATTGTGCAACCTGTACTTGGTTGCCTTGAGACAGCAGGCACCTGCAAGGCGCTTGGTTTGGTGAGATGGTGAATAGGGAACGTGCAGGGGGGACGTGGGCTCTCCTGCTAGCGTGTGCAACCAGGCATTTGAGTTTTTTGAATTGTTTCTCAATGCAATTTGCTTTTAATAAACAGAATGGCAAATTTCTTTGATTTCTTTGGTAGCAAAGATTCTGTGGTTTGTGGAAATAGTTCAAACTCTGTCAGTTTTGACTGCAATGTTTGTTGTTTGGGGTTTTTAATTCAGTGTCTATTGCCTCAAATCCTTAGATACACCTAACTTTTTAAAATCTCTGATTTCCAGAAATAACGTAGTTTTAGAAGCGACAAATGACTTCCCTACAGATGCGCTGAAATGAGGCAGAGAGCATGGGGAGCCCAGCTAGGGTCCAGCAGTCACGTCCCTGGCCCCGCAGCCAGTCCACCTCCCGTTTGCTGTAGTGGTTCCTGGCATGTGCTGCCGCTTGGGAGGACGCCCGAGGGCACGCCGAAAGGGCTTAGAGGGCTCCAAGCGCTGGTATTGTCGCAGAGGGTTTGGAATGGTAGGAAGGAAGGGTGGCAGTTGAGTGTGGAAGAAAGAGGGACGGTGATTTCTGCTGTGTGCAGGACAAGCTGAGTGGTTTTTGGACAAGGCTAGGGCTTTCCTGGGATGGGGGTTTTTGTAGCAATACAGAAACCTTGGGTGATATTGGCTGATTATCTTACCCATATTTATAAATTTATCCTAGTGCTCAAATAAGCAATTCTAATGAGATTTTTTAGAGGTCAACCCAGGACCAGTACGCTGAGGTGTCAGTTTTCGACACCTAAGGCATCCTGAAGCCAGAACTGTACTTTTTGAGTGATCTGTCATCCTAATCTTCTCAATTTGCCTGTTTTGACAGGCTGTCCTAATCCTGTGAGAACCTTTCCTTCCTACAGGTCACTGCTTGCAAACTGCGAAAATAAAATACATGTGGATAAACACTTGATGAATTGGCAGCGTAACCATATCTGGCTCTAAGATTTGTCCAACATCCTCTGTTGCCTTATCTCTGGCAGGGTAGCTCGGGGAGGCCTGAGCATGTTGTAACACTTAGACTTTCAAATGAGGCTTTGACAGCGCATGGGATAATGGTGTTAACCCAGGCAACGCCAGCTAAACTTGAATGCATGGGATAGATGGCCACCAAGAGTTAGCAACAGAGAATCAAATTTGTTTGATAAGTAGCTTTTTAAATCAAAATTGTTAACTTCTTGTCGTGGTTTAACCCCAGCCAGCAACTAAGCACCACCCAGCCACTTGCTCACTCCCCCCCCCAGTGGGATGTGGGAGAGAATTGGAAGAGTAAAAGTGAGAAAACTTGTGTGTTGAGATAAGGACAGTTTAAGAAATGAAATAAAGTGAAATAATAATAGCTGGCACAGGATGGGAAGCTTAAAAGTCCTTGACTTGGTTGTTGCCAAGTACTGTAAACACTAAACCATCAGTAAGTTATCAACATTGTTCTCATCATAAATCCAAAACACAGCATTATGCCAGGTACTAGGAAGAAAATTAACTCTGTCCTGGCTGAAACCAGGACAGCATCCACCCTGATTCTACACCATCCACGTCATGCCCAGGTCCTACCCTTCCCCATACAGTCCGGTTAATCACCACCACTTTCCCCGCCTTTTGATCTATGGACACAGATGTCATTCCCGCAGTCTATGGGCCATCCCTCTGGAATGTCCGTTGGGCTCATTTAGTCCATGACTTCGGGTTCCATCAGTCGTAAGAGTGCTTCAGGGCAGGCGAGCTGGGCTGTGGTGGTGGATCGTTGCACCTGAAGCCAGTGCTGGTGCCATCACCCCTGCACGTGTCCAGTTCTGTCATTGCTGCACATCGCTCAGTTTCATCAAAGTTCATTCTTCATTCATCTACGTCATTCTCACTGTAATGCCATTGATACGGCACGTGGCCACCACAGAAGTGACCATACACCAATTACCATCATACCGTTCAGCTCATTGGCTATTCTCACCCAAAATCACATCCTCTTGAGGTGCACATCGGAGTCCCCTGTCCTTCCACATCACCCCCCAAGTGCACC
This sequence comes from Butorides virescens, assembly GCA_017310255.1. Classification (NCBI taxonomy): domain Eukaryota; kingdom Metazoa; phylum Chordata; class Aves; order Pelecaniformes; family Ardeidae; genus Butorides; species Butorides virescens. The sequence continues at coordinate 42,121 of JADKXX010008056.1, read as the reverse complement.
CAGGTCCTTGAGCAAAAGCAGTCCCACGGATGGGTTTGCCTTTGCCCCGGGCAGGAGGAACCCAGACTGTCTGCCCCAGCGTGGTTTTTGTGTGCGCTGCAGGGACTTTGTCCCCTCCACAGCACGCAGGAGGTTTGATGGGGCAGGGCCAGCCCGGTTGGCAGGTCCCCTAGGGTTGACTGACCAGGTGGCTTTGCTAAATGTGTATCCCAGTGTGTCAACGTCCCAGCACCCGTTGCTCTCAGTGTGGTCTGTAACAGTTCATTGTATGTTTGATTTTCCCAGAGGCTGGTGCATGATAGGGGATGGGATAGACCCACCCAATGCCCTGCTCTTTGGCCCAGGTGTCTATGAGGTTGTTTCGGAAGTGAGCCCTGTCGTCTGACTCAATTCTTTCTGGGGTGCCATGTCGCCATAGGACTTGCTTTCCAAGGCCCAGGATGGTGTTCCGGGCAGTGGCATGGGGCACAGGATATGTTTCCAACCATCCAGTGGTCGCTTCCACCATGGTGAGCACATGGTGCTTGCCTTGGTGGGTTTGTGAGGGTGTGATGTAATCAATCTGCCAGGCCTCCCCATATTTATATTTCAGCCACCGTCCTCCGTGCCAGAGAGGCTTTAACCACTTGGCTTACTTGATCGCAGCACATGTTTCACATTCATGGATAACCTGTACAATGCAGTCCATGGCCAAGTCCACCCCTCGATCACGAGCCCATCTCTATGTTGCATCTCTTCCTTGATGACCTGAGGTGTCATGGGCCCACTGAGCTAGAAACAATTCACCCTTATGTTGCCAGTCCAGATCCACCTGAGCCACTTCAATCTGAGCAGCCTGATCCACCTGAGGGTTGGTTTGATGTCCTTCAGAGGCCCGACTCTTCGGTACACGAGCATCTACGTGATGTACCTTTACAGCCAGGTTCTCTACCCGGGCAGCAATATCTTGCCCCAGTGCGGCAGCCCAAATGGTTTTGTCTCTGCGCTGCCAGTTGCTCTGCTTCCATTGCTGCAGCCACCCCCACAGGGCATTTCCCACCATCCCTGAGTCAGTACAGAGATAGAGCACTGGCCATTTTTCTCTTTCAGCAACATCTAAAGCCAGCTGGATGGCTTTCACCTCTGGAAGCTGACTCGATTCACCTTCTCCTTCAGCAGTCTCTGCAACTTTTCTTGTAGGACTCCATATGGCAGATTTCCACCTCCGATGCTTTCCCCCAAGACGACAGGATCCATCAGTGAACAGGGCATATTGCTTCTCATTTCCTGGCAATTCATTGTACAGCGGAGCCTCTTCAGCACGCACCACCTCCTCCTCTGGTGATACTCCAAAATCTTTGCCTTCTGGCCAGTCCATGATCACTTCCAAGATTCCTGGGCGACTGGGGTTTCCTATCCGAGCCCGTTGTGTGATCAGTGTGACGCACTTACTCCACGTAGCATCAGTTGTGTGATGTGTGGAGGGGACCCTCCCTTTGAACATCCAGCCTGGCACCGGCAGTCGGGGTGCCGGAAGGAGCAGATGGGAGTAGGACCTACAGATGGGGAGTAGGACCTATCCTCTTTTAATTGCTGGAATTCCCGGGACAGTTTCTCCACAGCTGAGACAAGGGAGGAGGAGATACTTGCTTTGCATGGCCAGAGTTGGCCAGCCAGGTCATCCACTGTTTGTTCCCCTCTGTCTTCCCATGTCATTACTGCCGATGAGTTTGCGTGCAAGGCTGATGCGTTCCGTACCAACTTCCATCGCGTGGGCTGCGTGCACCTGACTTCACTTGTGTCTTTGAGTCATTGTCCAGGTCATCATAAATCACCTCCAGCATGGCTTATTCCCTCGGGTACTGGATACCTCTCCGTGGTGCTCCTTTTGCCTGGGCAATATAGAACATTTCCTTGGAGGAATGGCTTCAGTACAAAGGCCAGATACCAGAGTAAGCTCCAGGCCAGTGTTTTAATAACAAATCTGGGCACAGCATCACTAATCACTGCAGAGCACAGCAAACTGCAACAACCAGCAACAATCTTGAACATGCACAGCAAAAAAAAAAAAAAAAAAAGAGCATGGTGCAGATGAGATAAACGAGGATTGAGAGCAGATGAACCAATGTTATGACCAGCAACTGTTAACAGATATAAATTCTGTAATAGGCTCTGGTTAATCTGTTAGCTCAAACCCTTGGTGCCTCACGTTGGGTGCCAAAAAGGGCTGTCATGGTTTAACCCCAGCTGGCAACTCAGCACCACCCAGCTGCTTGCTCACTCCGCCCACCCTCGTGGGATGGGGGAGAGAATCGGAAGAGTGAAAGTGAGAAAACTCCTGGGTTGAGACAAGAACAGTTTAATAATTGAAATAAAGTGTAATAATAATATACAGAATGTACAAAGCAAGTGATGCCCGATGCAGTTGCTCCCCACCCGCTGACCGATGCCCAGCCCGGCCCCGAGCAACAATCGCTGTCCCCTGGCCAACTCCCCCCAGTTTCTATACTGGGCAGGAGGCCCTGTGGGCTGGAATAGCCCTGGGGCCAGTTGGGGTCGGCTGTCCTGGCCGTGCCCCCTCCCAGCTTCCCAGCTGGCACAGGATGGGAAGCTGAAAAGTCCTTGACGTAGTGTAAACACTGCTTGGCAGCCACTAAACCATCAGTGAGTTATCAACGTTCTTCTCATGCCAGCTTCTAGGAAGAAAATTAACTCTGTCCCGGCCAAAACCAGGACAGTTGTTGCTGGATTTCATTGATCTTGAGTATGTTAAAATCAGTGTAAGAGTATCTCAAGAGTTAGCATCTTTGAAAGGTAATCTGTCAGAGCCTTTGCTCTCAATAACCATGAATGTTTTTTTTCCCCTTGGATTTTTGTAGGTGACACTAGAATACTCATGTACCAGCTTGTGAGCCTCTGCCCAAACCCAGGGACTCTTTTGCCTAAATACCGATTAAGCAAGGAAGTACATCCATCTAGCTCAATCTCAGTGAAAAATGAAAACAGACGTGGTGCTCTGCCTACTTCTATTTCAAGTAGTCATGGAATTTCTAACATAAAGGAACCAAAACAAACTCTTAAACCGCTTTGGCTGGGGCAGGGGGAAGTAGAGAAGCCAAAGTCCATGTTACTCTGCCCTGGTGAGATCCCACCTGGAGCACTGTGTCCAGTTCTGGGCTCCCCGGTTCAAGAAGGATGAGGAGCTACTGGAGAGAGTCCAGAGGAGGGCAACAAGGATGATGGGGGGACTGGAGCATCTGCCCTAGGAGGAAAGGCTGAGGGAGCTGGGCTTGTTCAGCCTGGAGAAGAGAAGGCTGAGAGGGGACCTCATCACCACCTCCAAATATCTCAAGGGTGGGGGTCACGAGGACGGAGCCAGACTCTTCCCAGTGGTGCCCAGCGCCAGGCCAAGGGGCCATGGGCACAACCTGAAGCAGAAGAGGTTCCAGTTGAGCGGGAGGAAGAACTTGTTGAGTGTGAGGGTGATGGAGCCCTGGCCCAGGCTGCCCAGGGGGGCTGTGGAGTCTCCTTCTCTGGAGATCTTCAACCCCCGCCTGGCTGCTGTCCTGTGCCCCCTGCTCTGGGTGAGCCTGCTTGGGCAGGGGGGGTTGGACTAGATGATCTCCCGAGGTCCCTTCCAACCCTTGGCATTCTGTGATTATGGGATTCACCAGTCGTATTTGGCCTGGAGATAAGCGTGTCATGAACAGTTTGGTTTCAAGTTTTACCTGCCCTTCAGGCGGGGGCTAATTTATGCTTCTCATTGGCAAGTTGGTCCTTCCAAATCCCTTGCGAGATGCTCTGCAAATCCAGCTCAGAGCATCCTTGAGGAGGTGACTTGCTTCCAGACAAGGAGATGGTTGTGTGAACAGGGCTGGAGCTGCTCAGTCCGACGCCCATATAAATGAGCACTGTAACTTGAGGCTTCCGTAGATTCCTTAACTGGTTCCCTGTATTTCTTCTCACTTTGCTAGCTGAAAATTGGAAGCCTGCTGTATTTCCGTGGTTGGCTTGTCCTCTGTGAGCCTGGTAACGTGAACAGTCTGTCTTCCTGGGTGAATGGGCAGAACTGCAACCATACTGATGGCCCTCACCTGGAAAGCAAACGCAGGGCTTTTAGCTTCGGCGTAGGTCAGGGCTGTGTCGCGTTTGTGCGACTCCTCCAGTAGCTTGTCTGCTATGAAATGAGGATCTTGCTGAACTCTGTACTGGGTCACTCCTTTGCAAGAGGGGAGAGGATGAACTTAAAAGGCAAACAGCTCTCTCGTAGACTTGTCTCAGACATATGAGCAAAGATCAGGCTGGAGGCTGGACGCAGGTGATACCTGCGGGAAGAGGGAAGCTGCTTACTGCCAGAGGCTCTTCTTGCATCTCAGACTGAGTTAAGGACCAACAAAGTGATCTCTCCTCGTTCTTGGCAGAAGGCTTTGCCACTAAAATGTTTCCCAGCTGTTCTTCAGTATTTTGATTTCCTTACCTTCTGCTGTGGAGCTAGGAAGCGAGGTGGGATTGGGGGACCTGAGTTGCGTGCTCCTCCGTGCCTTGATTCTCAGGGTGGTTGTTCCTTGACCGGCTCCATGCTAGCAAATTCTTGCTCCAAAATAAATCCCCTCCAAAAAATGAACAAACCCAACACCCCCCATGGGGCAGAGGTGGAAGGATGCAGGGTTCTTAAATCATTTTGAGAAGATGAAGTTCCTAGGGGATCCCACTGACACTGGGCGTGAGGATGGATTATCTCTTGCAAAGTTTCCTCTCCCTGCTAAAAGCTGCCTCTATCGAACCTCTTCGACTTCCCTCTTTGTAAAAGCCAGTCTTGAAAGCCATGATAAGCCTACAATAAAAGGCTCTTCCAGGGAGAAAAAAATCTCATTTAGGGCAAGAGAATTAACTTGATAACCAGTGAAAAATGTACTTCTCATTTCTCTGTCTTAAAAAATACTAGGAAAATGGGAAAACTGAAACTACCCAACGATGGAAGAGACGTGGACCCATGCCATGCTCTTCCCCATGCCTGCCAGGGCAGCGGTACAAAACCCGGCATGCAGGTTTGCTGGTCTGAGTCTACTTTGTGACTGCAAATCTTGGACTTGAGTCCACTAAAATAGTTTTATCTCCCAAAAAGCAGATCTCATGATAACTCACTTCCTCTGTCGATTCTCCAGTTCTTGACTGTTTTCACAAGTCCAGAGGGTAGTAAGTGTGGACTGAATCCTTCAGCAAACTCTACAATGGCTCTGGACACTTCTATTTGCTTTCAAGAAATGAAGGATTTTCATCGGCTCACTCTGATTCTGGTCATGACCTTATAGTTGAGGAACATATATAGGCCATTGTCCACCTTTTAGACGTGCTTGACTAACATACAGAATTATCTTAGCAGAATATCTGACAGTCCATTTGATAATTTCTTGTGGGGTAAGTGTGTCCAGAGTTTTGCCTTCATCCTTGATGTCAGTAGTCAGAATGCTAAGGGAACAACTTCTGGCTACGCAGGCTGCTTGCTGTCTCCTTTTAACGAATATCTGTGCATTGGCAGCTTGCAATTGTCTATACGTTGGGTAAGATACATTTTTACTGATGAGCTAACGGTACTGAGAGCTCACATTTTGACAAAGAAAATTGGCACAGGTCGGAGCAACGTTTGTGGTATTGCTTTTCAGATGGCTTTGGGCCACTTGGCACGCTGATGAGCTCATCTTTAGTGTCTCCTCAGTGTCCTCTGATCGTCTGAGCTTGTGGCTGAAAAACCCCGAGTCAGGCGGGACCTGAGAGGGGAAGGAGCTTGAGGTAGTGATGGGACCTGCTGCAGGCTTGCGTTTTCCGCTTGCTTGCGCTGCCTCCTGATTCCTCATGACAGCAGGAAGCTGGGAAACTGGGGAATAATGTGCTGAAGTCAGAAAGCTGATTTGAAGCTTATTTTCCTGACAGTGCTGTGTAGGGAGCCTGGCGGGAGCGGGTAGAGGAGATGGGAACAGCTGGAAGGACCTGCCAGAGGTGCTTCAGGATGGCCAAAAAAAAGCATCCTCAAGAGGACACTTGGGTTCCTGTCACGTTCTTTGACCTTGGCTACCCACGTCGCTTCTTGAATACAAATTAAGCACACCAATACATTTTTTCTAGTGGCAAAGACTGTAATATGTAGCATCTTCATGTCGTATGAGCAGGCTTTGCTGCGCGTGCATTGTGTTGACCAGCCAGTGTTTGGAGGCATGGGCCGCGAGCGCTCTACGCCGTGGGACTTGTCCTCAAGGGAACTGCAGGGAAAAATCTGCCAGGCAGCTCCTTTTGGTTTGTCACCTGTGCCCCATAGTCTCCCCCAAAGGCCTCTGCCTGCATTGAGGACAAGATGAATGATTTTGGTGACAGCAGCTGACGTCTTTGCATCACGGCCCCGCTCCTGCCCTGTGCTGCAGGACCCCATCGGGAGGGGATGCTGGAAGGAGTTGTCCTTCCAGCCGTCAAGGGTTGGCAGGCCGCGGGTTGGGCACGCTTGGTTTGTTTACAGTGTTAATTTATTCAAGGAAAGCTTTTCACAACTTCTTAAAATAACGCGTACGATGAGATTTGCTGATGATAGCTGGCATCCCACAGGGAGGAGGTCAGGTAACACGAAATTTTCCAAAAAAACCACCTTTCTGTGTAGACTGGTCTAGAGTGTTTGAAACTACTCATTGCCTTGGCAGTCCATAGGTAGCCATACTTCTCCTGCTTCAGCTCTTTGCGTGACAGTACATTTAAAAGTTGGTATATCCAAGAATGCTTCTCATCCTCTGGTGGTTGGCGTTTCTGGTGAGCATTCTCTTCTATTGATCACTTCTCTAAAATGGAGCCAAGCTCTTTGTGGAGGTGCGTGGTGCTAGGCTGAGAGGCACCAAATGCAAGTTGCAAGATGGGAAATTCTGATTAGAATATTTTTTTTTACTGTAAGGGTGATAAAACACTAGAGCAGGACCATGGAGGGTTGTTTGACCTCCACTTCTGGAGGGATTTATTCAGAGTTGGACTGGACAGAGCCCTGAGCCACCTGATTTATTTGCTCCTGCTTTGAGCTGGAGGTTGGACTGGTGGTCTCCAGAGGTTCCTCCCCATTGAAATGAGTCTGTAAGTCGTGGTTCCCAGCCTCGTGTTCCTTAGCAAAGTGGACTTTTGGCTTTAGTGCCTCTTGTAAGACTGTGAGTCACTTCAGTACCTCGAATCCTGCGTAGGCTTCTTTGTGGAGAGGGAGTACAGTTAAAAGGGCAGCTGGGGTACAGCGTCCCACCGGTCATACTCTGTTAGTACAAACCAGCTTTGGTTTCCCCCCCTCTCAGGCTGTGAAGTTGCAGGTTATGAGCTGGCGTGGAAGGCGCCGTTGCTAGCTGGAGCCATCAGCTGACAAACATTTAAATAACTTTATGCGTTCTTTAATCCACAGCTTCTTTAAAGGTGGTCTTCAAATGAGCACACGCCTTGAGTTCCTGTCTCATGGCTGTTGAGTGTGTATGGGGGGGCATAGGACAGGCGCCCCCATGTTTCTTATTTAAGAACCACCAGGGTTGGGTTACCATAATCTCCCTGTCTAGTTAGATTTTTTTCTTTCTGGAAGAAGGGTATTATAGTATGTCCCTAAAAGCACTAGTGACCTCTCGGGGTTGTCACGTGCGGGACTTCTTACTCACAGCTGGGATGCTGGGGCTCTTTCCCAAATGTTTTTCCGATGGGAAAAGGGAACTTGGAAGCAGGTGCCTTGGGGCCAGCCTTACAGGTGTGCCCATTTTAATTGCAAGATGCTTCTTCAGCTTTGCTCTGTTAATTATCGCAAGCCTTCAGGAGAGCGGGCTAGCAGCAGCAAAGGCCAGGGAATGCTGGTGCCGTAAGCTCTTGCAAATATTTCCCTTTAGTCAGCTGAAAGTTGGATTTGGCTTTTTCTGGGGAAGACAGACAGTTATCAACTCACATTTTTAGCTGAAGACCACCAGAACATGGTATTCTCTTTGAGACCTTCATGATGTCTTTATACCTAAGTGGAATTTGTGTGTAAATTCTCTGGTGTAAAGTACAGGTTCGAGCTATTTTTGGTCAAACAGCTGTCCAGCATTAGTCATAGTGACAGGTCCAGGTTAATATTTAACGAGGTTAGCGGTATGTTTGGTGAGCGTCTCTTCTGGACGCTCGTGACTATCCCGTTGTTCAGGATTTTCTGCTCTGAACCAGGCAGGGGTTCCCTACCCGCACTCTTCCTGAAGCGAGGAAAAGCTGGAGATGCAACTTCTGCCCCTTGACCACCACCAGCTCCAGGCCACCTCGTCTTCTGGTTCTGTATCACAAACCCTTGTCTGCAGAAGGTGCCCATCGGGAGCCTGCTCTGTCCCCTTGTAGACCACAGAATGAAGAGCTGATCTTCTTGAGGGACACCGTGGGCCTGGCAAACCCTCGCAGGGCTTGTTTCTTTTTTGCTTCATTAGCATTAATTCAGCCAACAGTTGAAGTGGCCGCAGGTTTCGGTGCCACTCGGCGTCTGTGCCAAATCCTGGAGATCAGTTAGTGGATGCCGTAAATGGTAGGGGAAGGTGTTGGTTTGAAAAATAAATGTTCAAAGAGAGTAGTTACAGAGAAAAGTCATGTTGTTACCGTTAGCAGGGAGCGTTGAATACATTCGTTATACGTAGGAGAAACTCTTGACTGGGTGACTCTTCCCATATCCCCGTGTGAAGGTATCAAATCCATAACTAACCCAACGTTCCGCTGCTCTAATCCTAACTGGCACTGCAGTAGTAGCAGTTTTTGCTGTCTCCTCAAAATAAAATGACACGTTGGCTTTCATCGTGTGAAAGAGTCTGTTAGCTGTTGGGAGCAGAAACGGGGGGGATGCTCTGCCGACAGACACTGCAGGAGTCGGCCGGGTTGGAGCTCGCTTCTAGAAACCGCTACAGCCGAGGTCTCAAAAAATACCGAGATTTAGGATTTATCTTCAGTGTGAACTGGCTTGTGGCTCTGTAGGAAAAATACAAAGGGGGGGGGGAACCCCACAACTTTGAAATTGTAACTCAGTGCCCCAAAAGCCTTAGGGGAAGGTACTTCTGTCTGGGCTCCTCCTTTAAAATCGGAAAATGCTAGTTTCTGTGTAGTCCCTCAAGGATGTGAACAGCACACGAGCAAGGATCGAGGGCTGCAGACCTGGAGGTGCTGCTTACACCTGTGAACCCTGGCTGAGATGACTTCTGCAAGGGTTTTTAATCTAATCCAGGACTCAGCCTGTGCTCTCAGAGGCTACGGATGTTCCCGCTGGTCAGGTTCAGTTGTCATGATAGGCCGTTAATTAAAGCTAGGAACAAAGTCCAGCTTCAGTGGGTGCCCAAGAGCTTTCTGGGCTGCTCTTCACCCGCGAGTGCCCCCCGTGCCCTTTGCCACACTCCGCTCTAAGCGTGGCTCCATCTGAACTCGCTGGTGTCGCCGGCTGCGCTGGCCTTGTTTTGATCTGGCACGAAGTCCCGTGAACTTGGAGTGCTGCTGTCTTAAAATTGGCTTTCTAGCACAAAACATTTTGCCTGCCCCCAGCCCCGCTGCCGTGGGAATATTTAAAGGAGGCCCAGCGGTGGTTTAGGTGGCATCGTTAATGACTCGACGGGCCCACAGAGGTGATGGACTTGATTGGACTTGATGATCTTAGAGATCTTTTCCAACCTAGACCATTCTATGATTCTGTGAAGCATCACGTGCTCGTTCTGCACCAGAACTCTTGGCTTCATTGGGGCGCTCGCAGTCTGTCTCGCTCCTCTGCCTCGCGGCGCTGCTGTTTCGCCCAGCGCCGTGAGCTGCGAGCGGTGCTGGGGGGCTGTCTGGAAGAAGAAGCAGTAAATGCCCGTTCCCGTGCCTGTCTGCAGGGGAGATTTCCAAAGGGCCCACCTGGCTTGGATAAAAAGTTCATTAACTGGGGAAGGTTGGGTGTAATGCATCGGGCGGGCTGCCTGGGGTTGGTAGCTGTATGCCAGCTTCCTTGAAAATAGGCTGGAAAAATCCGACAGGTCCCCCCCACCCCCCCATGCCTGTTGGCTATAACCTGGTGTTAGTATTACTTCAGGGCTGCCCGAAACTTTTTAAGATTTGGTTCTGGTGGATGGGGGGAGGGATCGTATGCATGATTCAGACCGTTGTTTTGCTCAAGTTTTTAAAGGGGTGTTTCTCTCCTTTTTTTGGGTTGCACTCCAACTCCAGAAGGTAAGAACCACTGCTGATTGTTCTAAAGCTGCTCTCCTCTATTAACGCAAGCCGCAAACGCCTTCCTTAAACGAGCAACCGCTTGTTTCACACAGCCTTAGAACCCCCGTCATGGTAGTATACCTGGTGTTAACGCTTCTGTTGCCTTGATCTGCCTTCCCTGCATGCCCTTTGCATTAGCGCTTCGGCGCGATGCAAACCTGAAATCCTCCTGTTTGTGAAGTCTGTGGAAAACGTCCGGCTGGTGGCATGTGAGCGCTTCGTCTCCTAAAATTAACCCCGCTGTCTGCCAAGCTGAACTTGTGGGGAGGGGGCTGCTTGATTTGCATGGTGTATTTTTGTGCATCCTCTTGTCTCGGGGACGTTTGGCGCTGCCTGTTGGGTGAAGCAAAATTTAACAGGTAAAATAAAGTGCTTTTCTAAATCACGAATGTGTTTAACAAGCTTGGAGTTGGTACGGTGGTGTCTGCTCTGGTGCTTCTGTAGATCTGAAAGTGTTGGGGTTTAAAACCGTCATATTTTAATATACTAATAACCCAAACGCCGTTTGCGTGAGTGTCTGATTCGGATGGAAAGTGGGGAGGAAGGGGATGCTCAAAAGAACGGAATGGGAACCCCCCCCCCCCCCTTAACCCCAGCTGGGGCCGTTTGGGCGCTGTGAGCCCTTACCCCGGGGTGCAGTGAGGAGGAGGAGGAGTGCGGCCGCTCGCCCTTGGGCGCGCTTTGTGCTCGAGCAGAAGGCGATGGTGGGCTCCTCCCTGGGGCCGCGGTCGCTGCCTGCACCCCTGGGGAAATGCTGTAAACCCTGCTGACCAAATTAAAAATGGAGCTTCAATGTACCACAGCCTTTCGGTAGGGAAATGCACCTTGCATGACGCCCTGAGGGCAAGGGGTTTAAGTTCAAATTCCGCACGACTGAAAAATTTCAATCCAGTGTCCCAGCCGCGTGGCACCGAACAAAACTGATTTGGTCACGCTTGGGTTTTGAGCCGGTCCCCGAGGGCTGGGAAGCCAGGCGGATGGGAAGGGAGGCTGCAGTGGGATTGGAAGCGTGGGACGGGATGCTCCAGCTCCTCCCTGCCCCTCGGCGGGCAGCGGCTCACCGCAGGGTCCTCCCCTTCGCCTCGCCTGCATTTACCGCTCTCAGCCCCTTTTTTCCTGCTCAGTCTGAAGAAGCTTTGAGTTGAACGTGGAGTTTAGAATGCCGTGATTTGAGGATGGCTTAAACTGGGCGATTCTCGGGCGGAAGAGTTGGCACGTACCTGTCTGTCTGAGGCGTCAAGAAGCCTGGAGGAATCCTTGGTGGGGCGAGAGCTCGGTGCGTGCGCTCCTGCCACCGCCGCCTGGCCTCGGAGCCACCCCAGCGCTGCCAGGACGACTGCTGGACCGGGCTAGAGCCCTGCCGACAGCCCGAGCCGTGGGGAAAGCACCTGCCCGTTCTGCAGGCAGGGGGACAGCCGTGTGCTGTCGGTCACTTCGAGATGGATTTTCTGATTCAGTAATGGAATGGAGGTGTAGATGTGAAAAAAAGCAATTTCCAAAATAGAGATTTAGAAGCTACCGACCCCCCTTGTTCCATCAGCAGCGTACAGAACGTAGCTTATGTGGCAGTCATAGAATCATGGAATCGTAGAATGTTTTGGGTGGGAAGGGACCCCCAGAGCCCACCCAGCCCAACCCCCCTGCAGGAGCAGGGACACCTTGAACCACATCAGGTTGCTCACAGCCCCGTCCAACCTGGCCTGGAATGGTCCCAGGGATGGGGCCTCCACCCCCTCTCTGGGCGACCCCTGCCAGGGTTTCACCACCCTCACTGCAAAGAATTTCTTCCTTAGATCCAGCCTAAACCTCCCCTGCTTCAGTTTAAAGCCATCCCCCCTTGTCCTGTCCCAGCTGGCCCTACTAAAAAGCTTGTCCCCCCCTTTCCTCTGGGCTCCCTTTAAGCACTGAAAGGTTTGTAAGCATAAACAGGTTTATAAGTACCAGTAAAGCTGTTAAACTGGTTGGTTTTAACTGGGAAGCCAGTGTTAGAAGGGAATAATTACTCAAACGCCATTTTTGGTGGAGAGCTCAGCAGGAGCAGCAGAACGGCGGGGCGCTGGATTCGGAACCAACCAGCCCCTTCCAGGCGCGTGAGGCTTGGCCCAACGCCGCAGGCTCGAAACGTGGTGGGGAGAGGCTCCCAAAGCACCCCGCTTCTGGCTGACAAAATAAGGGTGCTCAAGACCCTGCTCTCTAGCAAAAAGGCTGTCAGCCTGCTCCGGCAATAGCAGAGTTTGAGGCCGTGTGCTGGCTGCGCCTGCTGGCCGGGCACTCCCTGGGTGAGTACGGATGGGTGCTCGCTCCCGTTGGACCTCTCTTAAATGGCAGCTCTGAACGAAAATATTCTTGATGCTGTGGTTTGAAACCAAGTTAGCACTTGAACCTTTGATAAAGGGCAGGTATGTTACTCCCTAGTTTTTCTCAAGCTGGGATATATTTTCCCAAGCTGCGGGTGAGGATAACGCGTAAGTTATGGGAAAGTCAAATGGCTTAAAGCTCCAGGCAGTGAACAGACCGGCAAGTCCCAGTTTTCATGAGGAAGATCCTACGTCTAGGCACGAGAGCTTGGATTGCGACCCTTGCACCGGCACCGCGGGTCCGAATTATGCCGAGCTCGCTGCCAGTATTGTGGCAGATTTTCGGAAGAGCCGTGCTATTTTCAGCTCTTAGGGAAGTAGAAGCTGGGAGGTCTCAGCGTGCGCTCGTAACGCCAGGGAAACCAAATTAATCCGGTCAATGTTGTTGCAGTTACCTTTGCATCTTCCAAACTGTTGCAAATACGGTTTTTACCTTACTGCAAGGCCATTTCAATGAGCAGAGCCCATAGCTCACCAGCAGCAGCAGCTGAATTTATCCGCCGAAGCAGCCGTTCCCATCGGAACCATCCCCGGAGCTGCCGCTCGGCTGAGGTGTGAGGCGGGGTGAGCAAGGGGAGGCTTTCCCTGATTTTCCCAAGGGTGCCGTTTGTCTGTCCGTGGGCTGGCACTGAGCACTGGGTCACTGCTGAAGGTCAGCGTCCCACTTACTATCACGACAGGTGAAATAGGTTTGCTTTTTGGCTGTAGCTCTCAGCTAACACGCTATTCCCGATTGGAATAAAAAGTTTAGGTGATACATTGCTGTGAGTGCATCAGTGAAAATACAGCTAAAAATCCTCTCCACTCAGAAGCACAGATGTAGCTTGTGTATGCATGCACCTACAATGGAAAATTTGGAGAAATATTTGCAGAGGAAAAGCAGCAGCGTGCTGCTACCATGGGGGCTGGGGCCCTGAGCCCCGGATTGCTCCCCCAGTGGTGTTTGGAGCGGTGTTCTTGCCATCATGGTGCTGCGGTAGGAACGCTCCCGCTGAGGTTTTTGTCAAAGGTGACTGGTGGAAGCATTAGATGAGGCACCAGGAACTTTGGGAGGTGGAGGATGCCCGAGTCAGTTATTTTCACTGCAGGGGGGCTGGACTCGATGACCTCTAGAGGTCCTTTCCAACCCAAAATATTCTATGATTCTAGGACTTTATCAGGAATTTATCCTGTTTTCATCAGGAAAATCCTTTTGTTGTCGGGGAAGTGGCCTGATGGAACAGGACTGCGATACTGGCATAACCCACCGAGGTTACCTGGGACCTGGACAGGCTGGAGAGGTGGGGCTGTGTGAACCTCATGAGGTTCAACAAGGCCAAGTGCAAGGTCCTGCACCTGGGTCGGGGTAACCCCCAGTATCAATACAGGCTGGGGGGAGAAAGGATGGAGAGCAGCCCTGCCGAGAGGGACTTGGGGGTGCTGGGGGATGAAAAGCTGGCCATGAGCCGGCCATGGGCGCTGGCAGCCCAGAAGCCAACCCTGCCCTGGGCTGCATCAGGAGAAGCGTGGCCAGCAGGTCGAGGGAGGTGATTCTGCCCCTCTACTCAGCTCTGGTGAGACCCCCCCTGGAGCCCTGCGTCCAGCTCTGGAGCCCTCAGCACAAGGAGGACATGGACCTGTTGGAGCGGGGCCAGAGGAGGGCTACTAAAATGATCCGAGGGCTGGAGCCCCTCTGCTATGGGGCCAGGCTGAGAGAGTTGGGGGTGTTCAGCCTGGAGAAGAGAAGGCTGCGGGCAGAGCTGATTACGGCCTTTCAGTACCTAAAGGGGGCCCATAGGAAAGATGGGGAAAATCTTTTTAGTAGGGTCAGGTGTGTTAGGACAAGGTGTAATGGTTTTAAACTAAATCAGGGTAGGTTTAGGCTAGATATAAGGAAGAAATTCTTTACAATGAGGGTGGTAAAACACTGGAACAGGTTGCCCAGAGAGGGGGTGGAGGCCCCATCCCTGGGAACATTCCAGGCCAGGTTGGACGGGGCTCTGAGCAGCCTGATCTGGTTAGCAGTGTCCCTGCTGACTGCAGGGGGGTTGGACTTGATGACCTCTGGTGGTCCCTTCCAACCCAAAACATTCTGTGATTCTATGATTCTATGTCTGCGAGGGGCTTGTGTTACTCAGTGGCCAGATAAAGTCTCGGTGGCTTGATCGTGCATGTGTGCTGTTCCCAGCGCATGAAGGAGATGCAGGATGAACTCAGGCCAGGCAGGTGGAGCTTTCCCTCTACCCTTGGCACAAGCCGAGTTCCAGGGGAGGCAAGGTCTCGTATGTTCTGCTCTTCCCCTCGTGGAAGCGTGGCACAGCGAGCAGCAGCCCCGGCTCAGCAGCAGCAGGAGCAGGATGGGTGCGAAGCAGCTCAGGCTGAAGCTTCCCCTGGGCAGAGACCCAGCGGTGACCCCCTACCAGCCAGCGCAGTAATTCTGATCCCTCCTCTCAATTATGCAGAAGGTTAATGGGAAATAATGTTAATGGGAAATAATATGTTAATGGGAAATAACATGCTAATGGGAAATAGTATGTTTTTCACGCTATTCGTTACTACGCGTGATGTAAAAATATTTATCTGGGTTGAAAGCCTTGCTGGAATAAGCACTGGAACTCTGCTTAATTAGCAGAGGGTAAAATAGAGGGTGTGAAGTAATGTTTTAATTTTAGTAAAACATCGTGGCTAACTCTTAGGGTTGGGCTGGGTGATGTCCCGAGGTCCCCTCCAACCCCTGCCGTTCGGTGATTCTCCATGCAGCAGGTCGGTCTTGGGGGAATCCCTTGCAGCTCGGTGCAATCCTGAGTGTGCCCTGCCTCGATGAAGCGTCTGAATTCAAGCGCATTGGTTTAGATAAAAAAGTTCTAGCTGGGTGCCACACACCGAGTTTGGCGTTGCACCCGCTGCTCTGTTCCAGCGTGCGACGCGTCCCAGACAAGAACGTCGCAAACTGAAGGAGTAGAAGGAAATGCAGGGTTGGTTCAGAAGCTTTCCCGCGTTTCCAAAACCAAACAGCAGCCCCCAAGCCCCCACCCTAGTGTCGAAGGAAGCCCTGGAGGAGCTGTAGGGTGCCGTACTGTTCGCATTCCAGTTCAACCTCTGTTCCTAAGCTGCTGGGCTATGCAATAGCTGTGCTGGCCATGAGCCGGCAATGTGCCCTGGCAGCCCAGAAGGCCAACCATACTCTGGGCTGCATCAGGAGAAGCGTGGCCAGCAGGTCGAGGGAGGTGATTCTGCCCCTCTGCTCTGCTCTGGGGAGACCCCCCCTGGAGCCCTGCGTCCAGCTCTGGAGCCCTCAGCACAAGAAGGACATGGACCTGTTGGAGCAGGGCCAGAAGAGGGCTACAAAAATGATCCGAGGGCTGGAGCCCCTCTGCTATGAGGACAGGCTGAGAGAGTTGGGCTTGTTCAGCCTGGAGAAAAGAAGGCTGCAGGGAGACCTGATTATGGCCTTTCAATACCTAAAGGGGGCCCATAGGAAAGAGGGGGAAAATCTTTTTAGTAGGGCCAGCTGTGTTAGGACAAGGGGTAATGGTTTTAAACTAAATCAGGGTAGGTTTAGGCTAGATATAAGGAAAAAATTCTTTCCAATGAGGGTGGTAAACCACTGGAACAGGTTGCCCAGAGAGGTGGTGGAGGCCCCATCCCTGGGACCATTCCAGGCCAGGTTGGATGGGGCTGTGAGCAACCTGATCTAGTTAGCAGTGTCCCTGCTGACTGCAGGGGGGTTGGACTCGATGACCTCTAGGGGTCCCTTCCAACCCAAAACATTCTATGATTCTATGATTCTTTTAGTAGGCATTGGCACCAGATTGCCAGCATCTGGCCAGCTGCTTTGACCTTGCATTTAACTACGGGAGTGAGACCCCCTGGCTGCCCACTGCCTCTCTGCAACAATCGATAATGTTGGGTGAGGACAGGGGAATACGGAAATTCAGCACAACGGGAAGGGTAATCATTGGCCTTAGCTCATTTTGGAAGATTCTTAATTAAATAATTAGATGAAACCAGCCCTACGCGGAGAGGGGGCAGGAGGGCAAAGCAGCCCCTGGGCTCCGTGAGCGTTAGCTCTGATGGAGGGGAGCTGGTAGATGGGGTGATGTTTGGTCAGGTTTCTTTGGGAGAATTTGATGTTAATGAGGGTGGATATAGTGCTCTTATTTCTCCATCCTCCACAACTCAGCACATGCCACCTGACCACGCGGCAGTAAGCTGGCGAGCCGGTTTGCTGTGGGTAACTGGTGGAACAGGAGCCTGCAATGAGCCTGTCCTCGGAAGCAGCAGTGTAATTCCTGCCCCTGCAGAGGGAGAAGGTTGGGGCATCTGCACCTCAAACCCCTCATCTTCAAGCCAGGAACCACAACTTGAGCTTATTTGAAGCCTGGGGCGATTGATAACCATGATCACAAAGCTGGAGAAGTTTTTGGTTCAGAAGCTTTAGACATCAAGTTAGGGGCTGGATGTCTAACAGATGCCATACGGGGACGTGAAGGAGCACAGCAGTTTGGAGCTACTCATGTTGTCGTCTTGCTGAGTTCCACCCAATCTTGTCTGAAGGATGAATCCGGCTTTGAGACCTCCAGAAGGCCTGGTCCCTTCATGGAAGCTGATGCTCAGCAGCGGCTCTGCACGCAGGGCAGTATGGGCTTGGGTGGGGTGGAAGGGGTTGAAGTGAAATAGCGGGCAGTGATGGACCTGGAGCAGGCAGGAACTTGGAGCCCCTCTGCTCTGGGGCCAGGCTGGGAGAGTTGGGGGTGTTCAGCCTGGAGAAGAGGAGGCTGCGGGCAGAGCTGAGTGCAGCCGGTCAGGGCTTCAAGGGGGCCCAGAGGAAAAGGGGGGACAAGCTTTTTAGCAGGGCCAGCTGGGACAGGACAAGGGGGGATGGCTTTAAACTGAAGCAGGGGAGGTTTAGGCTGGATCTAAGGAAGAAATTCTTTGCAGTGAGGGTGGTGAAACCCTGGCAGGGGTTGCCCAGAGAGGGGGTGGAGGCCCCATCCCTGGGACCATTCCAGGCCAGGTTGGCCGGGGCTGTGAGCAACCTGATGTGGTTCAAGGTGTCCCTGCTCCTGCAGGGGGGTTGCGCTGGGTGGGCTCTGGGGGTCCCTTCCCACCCAAAACATTCTGTGATTCTGTGATTCTATGATTCATCTGCTTCTCGAAGTGCTGGTTTTGAGGTGGAGTGGCAGGAACTGTCAGATGTGCTGGTCATCTGGTGTGTGCTGCTGGCTAATGGAGATGGCCTTCGTTATTATAAAAAAAAAAGCAGCAATAAAATAAATGGCATAATAACATCTGGTTCCTAAGGCTATTTTTAGGCAGCTGTTACATTTAAAATTAAAAAAAAAGGTAGGCTGGCTGCAGAACGCAGGTAGTCGGGAGAAGCGTTGAGTGAATATGGGGGATTCTGAGCAGAGGGACAGCAAAGCACCAGCGAGGGCTGAAATCTTTCCCTTCGGAGGAGACCAAGTTTCATCTCCGAGAACAGACGTAACCGCAGCCTCGCCGCGCGTTTATCTGTCGGAGCTGTGGGTCAGGGCTTGGGGCAACCAGCAGCGCCCTTCGCCGAGGCAAATGCCCAGCGTGCTTTCCCGTGGGCTGCGGGCAGGTTCAGCACAGCCCCGCTGCCTGGGCCTTCATCCCAATTCTGGGGTGAGCCTCTCGCTTTGTTTTCCAGTATCTTTTAGGGTATGGGGTTTTTTTTCAGTTTGGAGGTTTGTATATCAAATCAAGATCCGGATCAGCGAAGGTGGGAGCTGCTGGGTCGGCAGCTCACGTAGCCCTGCCGCTCTCCCGTCCCGCAGCTGCGTTGGGGGAATCTGTTGGGAAGCGTGGACTGGCACCCTGCACCCACGCTGCTGGCCTAAACTGGGCAATAGCCATGAAAATGAGATGGTTTGTATAGGAAGGGTCCGAGGGCTCATGAGTACTCACTGACAGAAGCAGCAAGGATGTAGTATGATGTGAACACCACGCGTCTTATACCCAAGTTGACAGCCCACCCCCTTTTTTTTTTTTTTGAAAGTTAGGTGGGACTCCTCAACTGGTTTTTAGCTTCTAAAATTTTCACCGTAAGCTTTATGGAAGGCTAGAATAGTGTGACGTTTGTGCTGGCTTTCTAGAAGAGCCTGTAGAGGAAGACACGTAACTATGGATGGGTAAACAAAAGGAAAAATCAAGCAGAAGTAGTGGATAAGCTGTTAAACCACGGAATTCATTCAGTCGGAGCGGCGTGGATGCCAGCCCAGTGTAGCTGTGTTAAAGAGAGGTCCTGCCAAGGCTTCATTCCTTGGTGAGCTTCCAGCGCGCAGCTCGGCCTAGACTTTGTTAGATGCTTGGCTTGGCATTGCTATTCTGCTCTGCTCCAATATTCTGCTGCTTTTTAAAAAGGATTTGCTAAAGGCCAGCTCCGTGGCGGAGCTCTCCCGCTGCCCCAGCGCTCCCTGAAGGTGGGAATGCTTCGGAGCGTTCGGCGCTATCTGACGTGCTGTTGGCGATCCGGGAGGGAGAACAAAACGGTCCTTCCCTAGAGACAGCGATAGGAGGGGTGGTGATGAACGCTGATGGGAGAAGGGCAGGCAGGGCTGGGCCTGTATAAGACAGACCTGTGTCCAGTGCTTGCACGCAGAAACCCCATCCAGGAGCAAAGACGCGAAGAGGGGAAGGCTGCGCCCTGGGGAGCACTGCCTTTGGAGAGCACGGGGGGTTGCCGTAGGAAATCACCCTGGATGACGGCTTCCAGGGAGACCCTGTGGCTCTCTGGAGAAGGGGATTGGCCTCGTGAAGTTCACACGTAGCCTTGCTGAAGCCAGGTCTGAGGAGGGTCACACAGAATCCCAGAATGGCCAGGGTTGGAAGGGACCTCGGGAGCTCACCCAGTCCAACCCCCCTGCTCAAGCAGGCTCTCCTAGACCATGCTACACAGGACAGCGTCCAGGCGGGCTTTGAATATCTCCAGAGAAGGAGACTCCACAGCCCCCCTGGGCAGCCTGGGCCAGTGCTCTGTCACCCTCAGAGTAAAGAAGTTTTTCCTCCTATTCAACTGAAACCTCTTATGTTTCAGTTTGCACCCATTGCCCCTAGTCCTGGCGCTGGACACCACTGCAAACAGACTGCTTCCATCCTCGTGACTTCTGCCCTTGAGATATTTGGAGGTGGTGATGAGGTCCCCTCTCAGTCTCCTCTTCTCCAGGCTGAACAAGCCCAACTCTCGCAGCCTTTCCTCCTAGGGGAGATGCTCCAGTCCCTTTATCATCCTCGTTGCCCTCCTCTGGACTCTCTGGTTGCTTCCCGTTGCGCTGCTGACGTGGGTAGGGGTTGCTGCACCCTTGGGGAAGGCGCACGGAAAAGCCGTGGGAGCGGCGAGCCAAGGGCTGGTCTGGGTGGGGGGAGTCGAGGGGGTGATGAGGAGAGGTGGTCTGCTGCGTGCAAATGCGTTTGGGGAAAGCTGATGTTCAGCAGTGGGGATTCTGGCTGGAATGCCAGCCTGGATAGCCCACGTCGGAAGACGGGCACGAACTCTCGGCAGGGATCGCAGCGAGATGCTCACATTAATGGTTTCTCTGTCGTATCGTGGTGGGCTGTCTCTCCAAAAGGCATTTGTGAGCCAGAGGAGTCGCTGGGTCAGTGTAAGAGCCGATGAAAGACCTGAATGAAACTGCGTTTTGCCATGGAAGAGCCAAAACAGGAGGAGCGGGTGGTCCCCAGCGCGCCTGAGGCTCGGCTGCTTCCTCCAGCGCCGCTGGTTGTCGCTTGAGCATCAGGCTGAGCCTTCTGGGCTTTGGGCTGGGGGCTAGAAAATGCCCTCCTCGTCACCGTTGTCACTAGTCATTAACAAACGGCGTCATTAACAAACGACGCTGGCCCAAACTCAGAAAGAAGATGGAGCAGAGCAGAGCAGAGCTGCTGTCGGGGCTGTTTTCTGACCCTTTGCTGGGAATGACGGAGGTTTGGAGGAGGTCACCTGGTCTGACGGGGCTGCAACCCCACAGAGAGGTCTCTGCTGGTGGGGGATGACTGCGCACCCCTCCTCAGGCCCGTGCCCGAGCCCTGGGGCTCCCCAGTACCACCCAGGGCTCCCACAGCCACCGGAGCGCTTCTCTAAGCCTTGTTTCTCAACCGGAGGAGCGAGCAGCCTGCTGCCGTGTCTGGCCGGTGTCCCTTGGGGGGTCCCCTGCCTGTTAGCCTGCGTGCACGGGGGGAGAGGAGACCCGACCTGTTTGAGGCTTCTCCTCGGCGTCAGGAGTTCGGCCGAGCTGTTTGGCTGCTCCCAGGCGGGACGTGGCGCGCACGTGCGCTGCCCGCATCGCCGGGGGGCTGAGCTCCTCCTCGCCTCTCTTTCCCTTTCCTCCCAGCGCCAATCTCGCTGCTTTTCAGGCAGGTTTGTTTGAGTGTTCATAGCGAAGCTTCCTGCAGCCAAACGGCTGTGCCTCCTGCTCGGGATGGCAGTCAGTCAGTCACAAGTTGAGGATTTCAGTCCGTTCGGTGGTTCTGGTTCCAGCCTCTGTGACGGGGTGGTGGGAGGCGAAAACCTCTCGCGTCATTGCTCGGGATGGCTATGCTTTGGGAGCAGGGACACTCGTTCGGTCGAGGGTGCCATCAGCCTGACCTGCCGTGCGGGCAGAAGTCACCCGTCTTGCCATGTCCCCCTGATTTTGCTTCTGCCCACAGCGGGATGGGTTTAAAAAAACCAAACAAAGAACCCCCCAGCAGAAAAGGTGGATCTTCTGCCTCGGTTCTCCTGGCTGGGATCAAGGATCTCCGCTCATTGCAGGGGAAACGGCGTAACTGGTTTACATTCTTAACCCCACAGCTCCCCGTTCACTATGCTGGGGGTTTTCTTTAACCCCCCCCAAACTTTAAACACCTCTGCAGTCAGTAGTTAGCTCACAGCAAACCCGCTCTGACCTTCAGATGGGTGACGCTGGGTTCTGAGCTTTACCAATGTGTGATGGCTTTGGTGGTTGGCAGAGAGGTGTTGGGGAGCCTGAACCTGGGGGTTTCTTTGGTTGCTTTCCTTTCTGTTCTGGAACGGGAGCGGGGGTGCGGGGACTGTTTTCACTCCCGCTTATTCCGGCAGCTTCAACTTGTATTCCCCGTGGGGATAGAAGTTGAATCTGGAATCTTTCAGCCTCTGCATGCGTGGTGGTCAGGTGAGGGGCCGTGGTCGTCTCCCAGCAGAAGATGAACGCTGACCAAATACCTTCGAACATTAACCCTGTGTTTTTGTTTGCAGCGGGACCTCTCCTCTTGCATGCCTGAATGCTATGTTACATACAAACTCCCGAGGGGAAGAGGGCATTTTCTATAAGGTCCCGGGGCGCATGGGAGTGTACACGCTGAAGGTAAGTGGCTCGGCTGGGGAATCTGGTTTGAATGCTCAGGTGACTTTTATCCTTTTAAAAATATGTTGGATTAGGATAATCCTGAGGAGGGAACTATTCCTCAGTAGCAGGAATGTGGCATAAACTTTCCCCCCAAATGCAAACTCTTAAGTTGGCCAACCCTCCCCTGGGCTGCATCAGGAGAAGCGTGGCCAGTGTGGAGGGAGGGGATTGTGCCCCTCTGCTCTGCTCTGGGGAGACCCCCCCTGGAGCCCTGCGTCCAGCTCGGGAGCCCTCAGCACCAGGAGGACATGGACCTGTTGGAGCGGGGCCAGGGGAGGGCTACTAAAATGATCCGAGGGGCTACTAACATGCTCCAAGGGCTGGAGCCCCTCTGCTGTGGGGCCAGGCTGGGAGAGTTGGGGGTGTTCAGCCTGGAGAAGAGGAGGCTGCGGGCAGAGCTGAGTGCGGCCGCTCAGGGCTTCAAGGGGGCCCAGAGGAAAGGGGGGGACAAGCTTTTTAGCAGGGCCAACTGGGACAGGACAAGGGGGGATGGCTTTAAACTGAAGCAGGGGAGGTTTAGACTGGATCTAAGGCAGAAATTCTTTGGAGTGAGGGTGGTGAAACCCTGGCAGGGGTTGCCCAGAGAGGGGGTGGAGGCCCCATCCCTGGGACCATTCCAGTCCAGGTTGGACGGGGCTGTGAGCAACCTGATGTGGTTCAAGGTGTCCCTGCTCCTGCGGGGGGGTTGGGCTGGGTGGGCTCTGGGGGTCCCTTCCAACCCAAACCATTCTAGGATTCTATGATTTTAAGTTTTCATGCTTGCTAGTGAGCACCTGTGAGCTGAAAGTACAACTGAAGGTGCTGGGGTTTATTCACATTTCTATCCTGGAAATTAAAGAGAAATTAAAATTGTAATGAAATTTAGCCCTGAAAGGGTAACTTCACCCATCTCAACTTGCATTTAGAAATGAAAAATGGCCTTATCCTCAGTCTGTGACTGGCAGGCAGAGAGCTTTTGTAGGGAAAACGTGGATTCCTTGATTTATCCAATTGGCATTTTTAAAAATCATCTTTATTTGAAACCTTTTTCCCCAGTTAAACTACTAGGATGAAGCCCCTTCACACTGCCCTTGATTTTCTGTACATTTGACTCTGCAGGCTGTGCCATAAGATAGGGTTCCTCTCCCTACCCATAGACCTCACCAGCATAGGAGTCGGTGCTGACGTGCCGTCGGAGTAAAACATCCTCAGAGCTTCCAAAAACGCCACTGCCAGACAGCTGGCAAGCTTCTTACGTTGACCATTGTTGTACCAGGCAGAGGTTGACCCAATTTCAGTGTATTTTGGGTGGAAGTACACGAAATGCCACATTGATAATGTGAACACCTAAGGTATGGGCTGCCAGAGGTGTCACCAGCGATGGCGGGGAAGTGGTCATCTGCTGATAAGCTGGACTTAGCCTTGCACCATTGGTTTCACTACGGAGAATTATAAAGTTTTACATTTTAGGAATAAAGAACGCAGACCCTAAACCCAGGCCGGGGAAGCGGTGTTTTGTCAGAACATCACGACTCAGGGAAAGATTTAGGCCTGGTAGTAGACAAGTAATTGAGTCGTTGTCAGTGAATTCTGTGTCATGACGAGGTAACCCCCAGTATCCATACAGGCTGAGGGAAGAAAGGATGGAGAGCAGCCCTGCCCAGAGGGACCTGGGGGTGCTGGTGGATGAAAAGCTGGCCAGGAGCCGGCCATGGGCGCTGGCAGCCCAGAAGCCAACCCTGCCCTGGGCTGCATCAGGAGAAGCGTGGCCAGCGTGGAGGGAGGGGATTGTGCCCCTCTGCTCTGCTCTGGGGAGACCCCCCCTGGAGCCCTGCGTCCAGCTCTGGAGCCCTCAGCACAAGGAGGACATGGACCTGTTGGAGCGGGGCCAGAGGAGGGCTACTAAAATGCTCTGAGGGCTGGAGCCCCTCTGCTCTGGGGCCAGGCTGGGAGAGTTGGGCTTGTTCAGTCTAGAGAAAAGAAGGCTGCGGGGAGACCTGATTACGGCCTTTCAGTACCTAAAGGGGGCCTATAGGAAAGATGGGGAAAATCTTTTTAGTAGGGCCAGCTGTGTTAGGACAAGGGGTAATGGTTTTAAACTAAATCAGGGTAGGTTTAGGCTAGATCTAAGGAAGAAATTCTTTCCAATGAGGGTGGTAAAACACTGGAACAGGTTGCCCAGAGAGGGGGTTGGAGGCCCCATCCCTGGGAACATTCCAGGCCAGGTTGGATGGGGCTCTGAGCAGCCTGATCTAGTTAGCAGTGTCCCTGCTGACTGCAGGGGGGTTGGACTCGATGACCTCTAGGGGTCCCTTCCAACCCAAAACATTCTATGATTCTATGATTCAAAGCTGTGCTGCAGAGTTTCAGAGAAGAACAGTACAATTGGAGATGTAAAAAAAAAAAAAAAGAAAAAAAGTCGCTTTTGAAAGATTGCGAGCACGTTGTTAGTGGGGTGGATCACAGGCAAACTCAACGGCGAGAGATCGAATCTAAGCAAAGTCAAGTTTAAGTACGCATTTGAATGATGAAACAGAGTGGGAGTTGCTGTGGTAGCTCAGGTAGTTTTGCTCGGGAGATCTGCAAGGTAAGACTGATTATATTTCCTAATAATTACCCTCATTTCTGCAAAGCTCCAGTATTATTCAAATCAGTGCAGGAGTAAGTTGGTGAAAGGTAATGATTTGTATTAATTAGGAGGCTAGGCTAGCCGCTGAGTTATTCCAAAGGCGTGTTGTGTCCCGCCTACCAAGGCCGTGTCAGCTTTGCTGTCGGCTTTCCTTCCTCGGGGCTGCGTAGCCTGGGGGTGGCGTCCTCCACGGAGCAGCGAGAAACCCAGAACGCCGGGAAACGGGGAGAGGTTGAGCCCCGCTGCGCCAGTCCCGGGGGCCCTTTGCCGGCTTTAGTCCCAGTGACGGTGGAACTGGGAAGGTGCTGCGTTGAAGGAGAAATCCTTCGGAGGATCCGTGATCAACAAAACATGACGGCTCAGGTAGCCACTCGCAAGAGCACGCTTTGAAGAACAGGGCTGACCGTTCCCCACGCGATGCTGCACCGCAGCGGGGAGGAGGAGAGCCCGGTGTCCGGTAAATCACGCTTCCGACAAGAGAAGGCTTCTGGTGAAGTGGTTGGTGAGTGAAGCAAAGTCACGCGTGCGGTTTGGCTGGGTCGCTGAGCTGGATTACGGTATCCTTGAACTTAGTGGTAAGGAGACTGGTAGGCTGCTGGGATCTTCCTTTACTTTTTTGGTTAGATTTGATGGTTAAGGTATGTAAAACAGATTAGAGAGTGATAACCGAGGCGTATGTCAGTCCTACAAAATAATGTGCAAAGGATGAGGTGTTTCTGGAGGTGTTTGCTTAATGCTGGTGGCCAGGAGATGCTCTGGAGGAAAATCCCTAATGGCAGCTGGCAGTTGAACTAAATTTCACATCAATTTTTATTAATGGGATTTTGCTGTTCCTCTTTTTTGTCCCTTTGTTTCCAAGTACCCAGTCATCTCCTCTCCCAAAACCTTGTCTAATTAAAGCAGCCAGAAGTGGTTTGCAGTGCACCGAGCGCTCCGTGTCTCGGTGTTGAGTCTGTTGGCGGTGGTGACCGGGTGCTGCCCCAAGGCACGCGCGTCTTGAGAACCGCAACTGCTTTCTCCCCTGCAAAAGTTTGTGGAAAGCCCGGTGCGGCCAGGTCCTGAGCTGCTGGGGGGGCTTCTCTTTTGCTGGGTGCGGTCTGTTCTTGGCAGCAGCGAGCAGGGGGGGATGCGGGGGCCGTACAACTTGAGGCACACTCGTGCTCGGCAGTAATGATATGAAGAGCAAACGGAACCCCCAACTGACTGTTAACTGAGTCCCCAAATGACGGTGTCACCGGTCTGGAGATAATGGCCAAGCCCTGCCTGGGGAGGGGGAAGCAAAGAACGACGATAACGAATAGCAGATAACGATGGGGGATGCTTCGGACTTGCTCTGCTGCTGGAGGGGGGGGTAGCACCCCACGTCCCCCAGCCCTGCCCCTCGAGGCGAGCATCTGCCCTGTGAGGACGTGTCGGTCGCTTCTCCTACAGCCTGACCAGTCTGCTTGGTCCCCCAGGGAAAATCAAGGCCAAGCACTCCTGAATACTACAGAATGAAACAAATCACCGTGAACTTTAAATCCTCGCAGCCAAAGTGCTGATTTGCTGGTGAAGGACATGGACCTGTTGGAGCGGGTCCGGAAGAGGGCTACAAAAATGATCCGAGGGCTGGAGCACCTCTCCTGTGAGGCCAGGCTGAGAGAGTTGGGGTGTTCAGTCTGGAGAAGAGAAGGCTGCGGGGAGACCTGATTGCGGCCTTTCAATACCTAAAGGGGGCCCATAGGAAAGATGGGGAAAATCTCTTTAGTAGGGCCAGCTGTGTTAGGACAAGGGGTAATGGTTTTAAACTAAATCAGGGTAGGTTTAGGCTAGATATAAGGAAAAAATTCTTTCCAATGAGGGTGGTAAACCACTGGAACAGGTTGCCCAGAGAGGGGGTGGAGGCCCCATCCCTGGGACCATTCCAGGCCAGGTTGGATGGGGCTGTGAGCAGCCTGATCTAGTTAGCAGTGTCCCTGCTGACTGCAGGGGGGTTGGACTCGATGACCTCTAGGGGTCCCTTCCAACCCAAAACATTCTATGATTCTATGATTTCTGGTATTTGAGCATCTTGCCGTGTGGTATTTTTCACGGTTTGTGAAGGCTGCGTGTGCAGGGTGAGCTTTGGCGCTGTGGTTTTGTTCAGTTCCCCCACTCGGATCCTCCCCCACCCCCTTCCCCTCAACTTTCCTTTATCAGCTTTGCATCATCCCTCAGCTCCCACCCCCCCAAATATCCCAAATCCCCATTTTCCTCTGTTTCACTGTCGTATTACTTACAGAGCTCATGTTGGCCCTCCCCGGAGCTATCTGGAGGGTCCTGGTGGCCCATCTCGAGGGTGGGGGTCACGGGGACGGAGCCAGACTCTTCCCAGTGGTGCCCAGCGCCAGGCCAAGGGGCCATGGGCACAACCTGAAGCAGAAGAGGTTCCAGTTGACCGGGAGGAAGAACTTGTTGAGTGTGAGGGTGCTGGAGCCCTGGCCCAGGCTGCCCAGGGGGGCTGTGGAGTCTCCTTCTCTGGAGATCTTCAACCCCCGCCTGGCCGCTGTCCTGTGCCCCCTGCTCTGGGTGAGCCTGCTTGGGCAGGGGGGTGGCACTGGGGGAGCTCCGGGGGGCCCTGCCAGCCCCGGCCATGCTGGGATGCTGGGATTCTGTTCCAGTGTTTCATCATTCTTGCAGTAAGGAAGTTTTTCCTTACGTGGAAGTGGAATTTATGTGTTTTCAGTTGTGCCTGTTGCCTCTTGCCCTTTCTCTGGGCGCTGCTGAGAAGAGTCTGGCTCCATCATCTTTGTCCCCTCCCGCCAGAGAAGCCAAGCCAGGAGCACCAAGAAGCCCAGGCTTTCCAGCCGCCCGTGTGCTCCTCCTTGCCTGGTGGGAGGTGAAGGCACCGCATGCCGAGGCTTCATCTTCTTTCAGCAGAAGACTTCGAAAGAAACATTCGAAAAAACCAAAATAGATAACTGTGTAATTCCTGCGCCTCAGGTGACTGAATTATCTTTGCAAGGGTTAAGCTCTAAGGGAGGTTTAATGAAGGGAGCGTCAGCACTAGGGACGCGCCAGCTTAATCATCGTCAACTGTGGTGACACTTGATATAAATAGAAAGATTTTTTCCCCCCCCGCTTTTGGTGATATCTTCTCTTCCACTGTGGTTTACAAATAACTTCTAATGTGCAAAGAACTTTATTTCTGAAGAGCAGGGTGAGAATACGATTGAGTATCTGAGCCCATTGGTTCGCCTTGAGGCTGGGAGACCTCTGGAATGAATGACACTGATAACACTTGCGTTGTCTTGGGTACTTTTTGACCTTACGTGTGGAAAGCAGTCGTAGCTCTAATTTCAGAGCAAGGCTAAGGAATCATCGTCTCCAGCTAAAGGGAGAGGTGACTAGATCATCTCCCGAGGTCCCTTCCAACCCTTGCAATTCTGTGATTTACTCTTCCCAGGGGGCATTAACAGAAGGATTTTTGCCGTCTGATGCGCACGGACCTATTCCTTTGTCCGGCCCTGTTTGCCTTGTACAGTAAATAAACATTTAAAGTTCGGTTCTGTTGCTAACGGGGAATTCCGGGCGATGGCCTAATTCCAGGAATGGCGTATGACTGGGCCGAGGCGGCGGGACGGAGCGGGGATGGGGGTGGCCGGTGTCAGGCAGGGATGAGCTGCTGCCCCCGGCCGCTGTCCTGCCCCTCTGGGCTCAGCGCCCCTGCGAGGTGTCCAGAGCAGTTTTGGGTGGTTGGGACAGCGGTGACACTGACCACAACCGAAGACCTCGTCAGCAGAAAACGGTTTGTTGTCACTAATTAGCAGTCATCTGCAATGTAAGTTAAAATCTGAATCCGGCGGGATAATCACTAGAGGGCAGTCTGGGTTTAGGTGTGGACAGGGTGAAAACCGCTGCCGGTTCTCTGCCAGCCTAAACCCACGGAGGCGAACACGTGTGGGCCCACGGCGGCCGCGCAGGCGTCGCACCGCACACCAGCACCTCCCTGGGCCATGTTTGCAGGGACCTGTGCCGGGGGCTGCTGGGGACCGGGGTGGAAAAATAACGTTACCCAGGACCGTGGGACGCTGAGCTGTCCAAAACTTGCCCGGATTGCTCGTGAAGTGGGAGTGTGTTGGAGTCGGTGATTGGGGATGGAGAAGAGGTGAAGGAAGAGCATTCCTGCGACGCGGTGGCGAGGGCGGTGTAAAAGGCTGTGCCTGCTGGGGCTGTGCTCAGTGTTTTGTATGGGCTCACAGGAGGCAGCGTGTTTGAGGCTGGTGGCTCAGCAGTTCTGACGTTGCTCTGAAGCATAAAAAAATCATGGAATCACAGAATCCTTTAGGTTGGGAAAGCCCTTTAGGATCCCCCAGCCCAACCCTTCCCCTACCCCTGCCATCCCACCCCCAAACCCTGACCCTCAGCACCGCCTCTGCCCGGCTTTTCACAGAATCCCAGAATCCCAGCATGGCCAGGGCTGGCAGGGCCCCTCGGAGCTCCCCCAGTGCCACCCCCCTGCCCACCCAGGCTCACCCAGAGCAGGGGGCACAGGACAGCGGCCAGGTGGGGGTTGAAGATCTCCAGAGAAGGAGACTCCACAGCCCCCCTGGGCAGCCTGGGCCAGTAAATACCCCCAGGGATGGGGGCTTGACCCCTTCCCCGGGCAGCCTGTAACCAGTGCTTGGTAAATAAGGAAAACCACTACTTTTAAGAATTTTGTTGATTGGGGAGTTTATTGTGGAGCGGGTAACTACAGCCGTTTCTTCCATTTGCAGAAGGATGTTCCAGATGGGTTGAAGGAGCTCTCCGACGGCTCGGAGGAGAGCAGCGATGCCCAGTCCGACTCCCAGAGCTCCGAGAACAGCAGCAGCAGCAGCAGCAGCAGCGACAGGTGCAGTAACAAAGATGGGAAGAAAAGCAGATGGAAAAGGAAAGGTAATTTTCCTTTTCAGGAGTGATGGTTTAACACGGTCTGTGTGTGTGTGTGTGTGTGTGTGTGCGAAGGACTCGGAGGTTTTTATCCATCACGTCTGTTGCCTTCTGAAGACAGGCTGTTGTGGTAGCCTGAGATCTGCCGCTGCCATTTGTGCTCCTGGGTTGAACGGGTGGCACCAGTGCTGATTTACTGTTGGGGGAACCGAGGGGGAGAAGGTGCCTGTAATTCAGTGTCTGTATTTAAGGCCCGGGCACAAGTCACAGACCGGCACGCTGTGCTTCGCACCCAGGAACCGCCAGTCTGTTTCCTCTGCCATCCCCCAGCTCTCCCAGGAAGATTGCGCCTTCCACTTCTGGCCCCTTTGGATGCTTTTGGGTACAACACTGGCTAGGAGCGAGCACGGGAGCTCTGAGGTTACAGCTGGCTATGTGACCCGATGGGTCCCGTGGGGCTTGGGCTTGAGCCACTGCGCTCTTTTCCTCTGTCCTGTTTGGGGCTCCTTTCCCTCGTAAACCAGGCGGTGTTTGGTTATTTGCTACTGATGGAGATGAAATCATTTACAGCCTTCGCTCATACAGCAAAGCGCTGGGTTTTGCTCCGCTGCGGTATCTGTATGTGCTGAGGTTGGATGGTTCAAGGCTGTTTCGAGGCGTTCTGGTCGATGCTGGATTTTCTGCATCGGAGAAGATCGTGGATTCACTCTCATTTTGAATCCTGATGCTTTTGCCACTCGCAGGAGGCAATGTACCTGGCCAGGTACTGCTGTATCGTGCCGTCGTTGGGAACAGCGGAAAGCAGCACCTCTCCACCAGTTGTAATATTTACATCCTGTATGAGCAATAAACTGAAGTTCCCATCTTGCCCGCCTCTAGTTTCAGCACCTGTTCGTTTGACCAATGTTGTCTGAATTCTTTCCTCCTTTGAAATTCTGCTCAGGTATCTGCTTAGATGCCATGAGCTGAATTAGTAGGAAAAAGCCGTAATAAAATGTGCGGGTGCGCCGTAGGTCGTTCTCCGAGCTGGGGAGGGTCTGTTCGCTGCAGCGTTGTTATTCTCACTGCTAAAATCAGCGTGGTTCATAACTCACAGCTGGGTGACGAAGCACGAAGCCTCCCCCTTAGGCAGGGCTGGTGAGCTGCAGCTCTGGGTGTCCCGGAGAGCTGCCGAGGCTGTATCCTTACCCTTCAATCCCATCCTTTCCTTTTTTCCCTTCCTCCTCAGTCACGCACAGAATTTTTTGGCTGACATGAAACGTTATCTCAAGCTTATTTCCAACGCAGGAGGACACCTGAGTGGAAGCGCGTGAGAGTTTTTCTGCAGTGGTTAAGGACTTGCAACAACCGGCGGGGTCTGCCGAAACCCTTCCCTCCGTGGGACGGCTTACGGTGGGGAGTCACTGAACGAGAACGTGCTCTTCCCATGCAGGTGCGTGTGGCTTGCATGGACTGGACCCCGCCGGCAGCTTTCCCTGCAGGCACAACGCAAATCACAGAAGTAGAAGTGTTGGGTAGAATTTCAAGTGTTTAAAGCGCTGCGAAAGAGCAAACGGTTCAAAGCACTTAGGAGTCAAACCTGACTCCAGATGCAGCCTTTGGAAGGACGGACAACGAAGGGCTGGCCAAACTTGTCGTTTCTAACAAAATATTTGGTCAGTGCGGGGCTTTTGGGCTATTTTGCCTACACCTCCAGTGTTGTTATGTAAAAACCTGCAAGGGAGCTTGCAGAACACGTGTCTTTTAGTGAGATCTTTACGTAGAAACACGCGCGTTCATTTTATATGAGAGTTCTATATACTACATTATGGAATGGCTGCAAAGGCAGGAGGGGGGGTGTGGTTTAGGAACCCAAGTGAGCAGGAAGGGGGATCTGACCCTGAAACAGCTGGCAAAAGGTACCCAGAACTCAAAGGCAGTGTGAGGGTAGGGGTGTCAGTGGAAATACAAAGAAGGAATTTTGCTCCCCTCTGCTGTCTGGCACTGATGGTTTTTCTTAGGAGTGGTGTTTTGACCTGGGGTTGGACTGGATGGCCTCTAGGGGTCCCTTCCAACCCAAACCATTCTGTGATTCTATGATAAAGGTCATCTTCGTAGGTTTTAATGCACTGAGAGTTGTGAAACTGCAGTGATTAGTAAATTAGAAACGATCGGTAAATGAGAAAAGTAATTCTGGTCCGTAGTGCTGCCGAGTGTTTTCCTTCTGTTCACGTGCCCCCCCTCAAGGACTGTGTTCCTTTGGGTGAGCAACTCGTAATTATTAATGAACGTCCACTCAGTGTCACACCACGGCATTGCCAGCCCTGCGGGGGAAGGGCTTTCTCCTGACGCTTCCCTGCAAGAAGCGTGTGAAGAATGACGGGCTGGTTTGCTAAAGCGGGGATGGCATTTCTGGGCAGTGGATTTTTGGAGCTGCAGATGCATGGAGCTGCCTCTGGACTAAGTGGAGCCTTCGGCTGCCTGGATCTCACCCGCAGCGGCAGGGTACGGCGGGAGTGACAACCGAAGCACGGCCTTTCTGTATTTACCACTTGGATGAAATCCCGCGAGCTGGCCGGCAGCGTTGCTGCGTCTATAGGCAAATCCTTCCCAGGCTGTGCGTGCCACCGGCTGCTGCCTGGGAAGGGCTCCCCGCACATCGGCGCTGCGGGGTCTGCAGTGAACGCAAGCAGAGCTGCTCCGCCTCGCCGGGCGTTCGTATCGCCTCCACGCTTCGTGTCTTAGTTGGACGAGAGCGAGTAGCTGTGGTGGATCCTCACGAGCCAGCCAGATGCGGGGTGCACACAACACCTCGGTGTTTTACCCTCCCAGGCACTGATTAACGGGTGATAGGACGAGGGGGAATGGGTTGAAGTTGTGCCAGGGCAGGTTTAGGTTGGACATTAGGAAAAACTTCTTCACCGAAAGGGCTGTCAGGCTCTGGAATGGGCTGCCCAGGGAGGTGGTTGAGTCCCTGTCCCTGGAGGTATTTAAAAGAAGGATGGATGAGGTGCTGAGGGACAGGGTTAGGTTAAAGGTTGGACTCGATGATCTTAAAGGGCTTTTCCAACCAAAGTGATTCTATGATCGCTCCTGTCCCCTGTAGCTTCCACCTTTGCCGCTGCCGGCAGTGAGTTGGGTGAGGGGTTTTAGCAGCCTGGTGGTACGTCAGCAGAGGACAGGGCTGCTCACCTCCCTGCCTGCTGGGGCGCCGCGTTTCAGCTCTCAGGGTGAGGCATAAAGAGAGAGAAATCACCCTTGGAACACCCTGAGCCGTAGGCTGTCTTCAGTCTGAAATCCTGGCTACCAGGGCTATCTAGAAGGTGACAGTAAAATAAATAATTCTGGCTGGTAGGTAGCAGAGCAGAACGTGCGACCCCGAGCAAACCTGGCTTCATGACTAGCCCTGACACGTATTTAAGCTTTGAAAAGCTGCAGTCACGACTGTGTTGAAAACAGGGATGCTCTTCCAAAGAAAACCATTTATGGAGCCTTGTTCCAGAGCAAACCCAGCCTTTGTGCACCCGCAGCAGCGCTCAACACTGGGGTGCAGCCGCTCCCACGGCACTCGGGAACTGGGCAATGCAGCAGGACCCACGAGGAGACCGGCAGGAGAATCAGTGCAAGGCTGGGGGGCAACAGAGCCAGGACTCACGGGCCACCTTGGAATCATGGAATCCCGGAGTGGTTTGGGTTGGGAAAGCCCTTTCAGCTCCCCCAGCCCAACCGCCCCCCTCCCCCTGCCATCCCACCCCCAAACCCTGGCCCTCAGCACCGCCTCTGCCCGGCTGTTAAATCCCCCCCGGGGTGGGGACTCGACCCCTTCCCTGGGCAGCCCCTTCCAGCCCCTGACAGCCCTTTGGGGAAGGAATTGTTCCCCAGGCCCAACCTCACCCTGCCGGGGCACAACTTGAGGCCGTTGGTTGGCCCGAGTTCATTCCCTGCATCTTTTTCAGTTACACTGAGCCCTTGTGAGGTCGGGGGGTGGAAATGCCCACGTGCTCCGAAACACGCACGAGTGGGGAATACGCAGGGTGGTGCCTGTCCTCTCTTTTATTTTATCTTCTAACAACAAGGTTTTGCTTATTCCTTTCCATCATATTTTGTACGTCTTCGCGTTTTTGACTATTGGTGAGCCCTGAGTTGATGTTTTCACCTGTGGTAACTCCAGGATCCTTTTCCTGAGCAGCAATCACTATTTCAGAGTTGTTCCTCCCTTTGGTCGTTGTGTTGCCTTGCATCTTCCCCAAGTTGTGCCTGCTGGTTTCAAGTTGTGCCTGCTGGTTTCGAGCTGTGCCTGCTGGTTTCGAGCTGTGCCTGCTGGTTTCGTGCCCCTTCACGTGGTATCGCCGGGTCCTTTTGCAGTTCTTTGCAGTCGGGTTTAACCTTTTGTTGGGCAGCATAACATCTGCCGGCGTGTGCTGGATGGCGTGGGTGGCAGCACGCCTCCTCGGACGCCCCCCGGTACGGTGCCCCCCGCCGCCGGGACGCCGAGCTGGGGTTTAATCCGTTATTAATCTGCAGGATTCAGAGCTCCGCGAGGCTTTCGGCAGCCTCCTTTGCTCTGTTCCCAAAGCAGCCATGGTTCTTTCTGACTGGAGTCGTACTCGACAGGCGATGCCCTCTCTGTAAGAGTCTGTTACGGTTTCTCTCGATGATGGCTTTGCTGCTGGCACGGGTTTTACCCTTTCAGAGGCTCCTTTTAATTTCTTTTAATCTCGTTTCTGTGTTTCAGCGTGGTTCTCCCTCTTATGAAGCAGAGCATTGCTGTGGCACCGCGTACGACTGTTTTAGACATTTCCTTGTGGAGGTCGATGTTCTCTTTAGGTAAAAAAGCAAAAACCAACCCCCCAGAAATACTGAGTTCAGCTGAAAATCAGAAGCTTCATGCAAGACTAAAATTTTCTGGCCTCTATTACACAAAAGAGCATTCAAAGGCATAAATAGTTACCTGGTACTTTACTCTTTAAAAGGTTTTGATGGGGGGGGTGGGGTTTTTTAAGCAGTTTGGGTAAGACCGAAGTTTTGAGTTCAGTGTACCGTTGCGCTCTGAGAGGCGGTGAGCGACCTTCTGCTTTCGGGCAGCGCTGCAGGACGTCGGCGATGACTGTCCCACCAAAGCCGTGCTCCTGGGTTCTGGCGTCACCTTCAGAGGGGGGTGAACACCGAGGATTCCCTTTGCGGTGGGGAGGACAGGAATGCGTATGGACCTTTCTTGGCGTAGCTCAATGAGCTGCTCTCACCCATGGCCGGCTCCTGGCCAGCTTTTCACCCCCCAGCACCCCCAGGTCCCTCTGGGCAGGGCTGCTCTCCATCCCTTCACCCCCAGGCTGTGAGGATCCCGGGGGTTACCCCCAACCCAGGTTCAGGACCTTGCACTTGGCCTTGTTGAACCTCATGAGGTTCACCCATGCCCACCTCTCCAGCCTGTCCGGGTCTCTGGATTTCACCAAGAAAAGGAGGGCAACGAGGATGATAAAGGGTCTGGAGCATCTCCCCTACAAGGAAAGGCTGAGAGAGTTGGGCTTGTTCAGCCTGAAGAAGAGGAGACTGAGAGGGGATCTCATCAACACCTACAAATATCTTAAGGGCGGAAGTCACGAGGACGGAAGCAGTCTGTTTGCAGTGGTGTCCAGTGACAGGACTAGGGGCAATGGGTGCAAACTGAAACATAAGAGGTTTCAGTTGAATAGGAGGAAAAACTTCTTTACTCTAAGGGTGACAGAGCACTGGAACAGGCTGCCCAGGGGGGCTGTGGAGTCTCCTTCTCTGGAGATATTCAAAGCCCGCCTGGACGAAGTCCTGTGTAACATGCTCTAGGAGAGCCTGCTTGAGCAGGGGGGTTGGACTGGGTGAGCTCCCGAGGTCCCTTCCAACCCTTGCAATTCTGGGATTCTGTGAAAAGGTCAGATCCCACCAGTTCTGGGCACCCCCCTCCTGTTGCGGGTCAAAGCCCAGCCGGACTGGGGTGAGCCTGCTCCAGCGGCAGGAGGGGCCGTGGGGGGGAGCAGAGGTGCAGGCAGGAGCACTCAATGCATCCAGCACGGCCGGCAGTGCCCGCCGAAGCCACGGAGGGTGCTCAGTTGGAGAACCGTGTGCTGTTGGCACTTTCTCTTGCCATGAGAGCTTATCAGGAAAGAAGACAACGGGCTCGTGCGGCGTGGCCGTGCGTTATCCCTCTGCACGGGGACAAATTCACCCTGGGCAGCAACGTCGCCCTGCTCAGTGCCTGCTGCTGTGTCACTGAGTCGCTGTAGGAGGGCAGCGACCGCACCGGGGGCTTTCCCCAAGGGCTTTTTGCTGCGCTAGCCATTTCTTGGGTTTTTGTTTTGCAGCACGTATTTCCTTGCTCCTTTCCTCTTTCTCGCCGTGCTCCGTCGGCTGTGGCAGCGGGGCTGGAGGGCAGCGGTGCCGTGTCCCTTGGGCTGCCCCCGGTGCCACCTCTGCCACCCCGCTCGCACCCAAGCGCTCCAGAGATCCCCGGGGGCTCCCGCAGTGCCTCTTGCCAATGAGCATCTCGGTTTGGTATCCAAGAAAATAGCATTTGGGGGATTTTTTATTTAAAGCTAGATAATTTAGACGTGCTGCCACTCCTGTGCCCATTAAGCTCAGTACTTCGAAGCGTGTCCAACAAGCACCTTTCCGAAAGCAAAATGCACCAGAAGCAGCAACAGGATTGCCTTCTCCTCAAGCTCTTTTTTTGGGTTTTTTCCCCCACAACATTGGTTTTCTTCAGATTTAAAGTGAAAGCACAAAAGCTGAAGGAATCAGGCCTGTTTGGTGCACGTGAATAAGTGAATGCCATCACATCTGGTGGTAATGCTGAATGAGGGGTGTCCTGGCCACTTGGTGCGCGACACTCGGATGTTAGGGGTCTGTCAGTCCATCTGTTCCATGAGGGATCTCGGAAATACAAAGTGAAGGACAGAAACAAGAGACTTCTCTGCAAAAAAAAAAGTCTTTAAAAAACCAAAAGATACCCTTACCCTTCCAAACACACCTGCACATTCACGGTGCCGGTTTCCCTTCCGGGGCAGGGCTGTGGACGGGGCGGTACGGGCAGAGGCTCCCGTGTTAAGGGCAGGGCTGGAGGCTTCCGCAGCAGAGCTTGGCCAGGAGGCTGCTGTAGGGAAATAGTTGCTGAGGGATGCTCAACGGCAGCAGATTTAAATGAGTGTCTGGACTGGTTCCCCCTTTCCCAGGAAGCTTGTTTGATACGTGCTGCAGCTGTGGAGGCACCCGAAGGGCGGGAGAGAGCCCTGGTAGGGGATTCTCGGTAAAAGCCACCCCTGAGCAGGGACCTGCTCGTTTGCTCTGGGCAACGAAACGTGGCTGAAGGTGAGGCTGATGCTGTCATCTGTCGCTAGCCACAGACATCCGCGTCCTTGCACCGCGCCGGTCAAATAGCGCGTCCAGACTTGGGCGCACCTAGGATATCATGGGGGTTTTTAGGTTTGGAAACAAGGCTTGGCTCTTGATTTTGGTCTGGTTTTGAACTGTAGCTTTTCAAACTCATCGCAGCCCAGCTGAAACGAGGAGCTGGAGGGGTTACAAAGATCGTTGTGTTCCTGCTTTTCACAGCAGGCGGTGGCCGGGACGGGAGGAGAGGCACCGTAGCTGCTCCAGGGCGCCGAAGGTTGTAGCCTGAACCTTGAGCAGAGGTGTGAGGATCCACGAGGGCGATGCAGCCGCCCCAGCTGTGGGAGAAGCTTCCCAAGCTTCCCTGTTTGCAGACATTCCGATCAGTCGATGGCAGGACATTGATGTACAGCAGATTGGACTTTGCTCATTCTGGGTCTCGTCACTTTGCTGTGATGGGTCTCAGTCTTGGGTCGCTAAATAAGATGCCTTCTTTACCTTCCCAGCTCTGTTTCTTGGCTGTAACGTAGCTTTGCACCAAAATTAAATGATCCCAAACTGCTTAATGAGATAAAATAAGGTACTGTGATGGTAAATCATCAGGGTTTCCATCCCTGGGACCATTCCAGGCCAGGTTGGACGGGGCTGTGAGCAACCTGATGTGGTTCAAGGTGTCCCTGCTCCTGCAGGGGGGTTGGGCTGGGTGGGCTCTGGGGGTCCCTTCCAACCCAAAACATTCTAGGATTCTAAATGGTTAGAAAAACCTTTGCAGGAAACATTTTTAAATCCTAACATTTGTAAGGCATCTTTCTGAGCCCGCACGCTCTAACTCACTGTTACTTCAGTCATTTCCACTAAGTGGAACCCCCACTTCCATCAGTTCAAGTTTCTCAAAGTGCGACCAGCTGTGCTCAAGAGCTGACGGTCCGAGACGCAAATACAAGAAGAGTTGTGCCATGAAGTCCACAGGAAAGAAAATTTTCTTCAATTTTTAGTATTTCATTGATTTTATACATCTGAAAAGATGCTTTTGGTTTCCGCCAGCGACACCTGAAGTTCCATAACCTTCCTTTATGTAAAAACTCACTTGCAATTAATATGCAAGGAGTCGCCGTGAAAAGCATAATGAAAGGAGAAAGTGCAACGGGCTTCAGCTCGCCCCCAGCCGTGGTTCATCTCCGAGTTCTGCAATCGGTGATGTTTGAAAGTGGAAGTGAATGAGTCCGCACCTTGCAGGGCTTCCTGGCAGCCACAGTTCTGACTTTGGGGGACGAGAAGATGTGGTGCTGGCAGCTCTCCTCCTCAGTTCCTCCTGCCTTCCCTTCTACAAGAGTAGAAGAGGGTGACGGAGCCCTGGCCCAGGCTGCCCAGGGGGGCTGTGGAGTCTCCTTCTCTGGAGATCTTCAACCCCCGCCTGGCCGCTGTCCTGTGCCCCCTGCTCTGGGTGAGCCTGCTTGGGCAGGGGGGGGGCACTGGGGGAGCTCCGGGGGGCCCTGCCAGCCCCTGCTGTTCTGGGATTTTGGGATTCTGTGAAGAGTAGAAGAGTTTCTACTTCAAAACGAGTTTTATTTTTAGTTGGTTCGTTTGTTTGCTCTTCTTCAAAATAACCAGAAAGGCATTAAACTCCAATTAAAAAGATTCCTTCAGCGTTGAGCTGTGTAGCATCAGCTCTGGAATGCAGCACTCCTACACGGCCGCTTCCTGGCCTGTCTGGGTGTCCATGAAACTCACAAAAGCCTCCTTCCTCATTAAAAAAAAAAAAAAAAATTACTCACTCGAATTCAAGAACAGCCCAAATTTCAGCCAGCGTTGCCCTGTGGCATGGCTTGGCTGCTGGCCACGCGTTCACCTGCGTGCCGAGGCAGGGCTGCCGGCACCACCGAGCCCTTGGTAATTTGACCGAGCCCGGGAGTCTCGGGGGGAAGCAGCGCTAGTACAGGGCACAGCTTCTTTTTTTCTTTCCCAAGAATTGGGGAGGGGAGTTTTTATTGTGAGAATACGGAATCCTAATCAAAATCACTGAAGTGAATGCGAACGGGGGTAGGCAGCAGACAGATGAGCGGCGCTCCTTATGTTGCTTGGAGGCTCTGCCTGGAGCCCTTTGAGGCTGCAGTTCAGCTTATCGTGACATTATTTTTGCTCATATACATATAAACCAGGAAGCGCCTTCAGATAACATCAACAGCCACTTCCTTATATGTACAAAAATAAAGTGCTCTGACAGCAGCAAAACTGACACTTTGATTTCAGAAGGGATAGAAACCTTTGTGCATTTGTAGACCCACATGGGCGTCACGCGGGACCAATCAGGAGCACAGGGGAAGAAGTTTAAAAACAAGCCCCATGCGTTGCTGCCTGTACATCTGTGCGGGAGCAGAAGGCGGGAGGAAGCCCGGAGCGGCGCTGATTGCCGAGCCTCGGAAGCGGCGGCGATGTTCACGGAGCAGCTCTGTGCCATTCCCCTGGAAGGTAGGATGCGGTTCTTGCAGCCGCGGCGGATGCTCGCTTTCGGGACCGAAGCGGGTGCTGTTCTGGCTGGGGTCCCGCTGTGCCGATGGGAGGTGGGACAGGCGCCTGCGCTTCGGCCTCGAAGCAGCTGCTCGGCTGTCGTCTTCCCAGTTTGATGATAAAAACAAAGCTTTTTTTGGATACAGTACTTGTAAAAGGAGGCTGCCAAGACGCCTTGGGTTCTGTGTTGTTTTAAATCATCCTGAAACTTAAAGTGTCAGTGCCTCGCTTCTGGATGCTTTTGTCACCATTTTGCCGTCATGTGTTTTGTAGGACAGCTTGCGAGCGGTTTCTTGTAATGCACTCCGTGAACGTGAAGTGCAGCTGCTCGGGGTCGTGGTCTGTGTGCACCACATTTGCACCCCTGGGGTTGTTACTGAGCTCAAGGGTACAAATACAGTCCATGTTTGCACCCCTGGGGTTGTTCCTGAGCTCAAGGGTATAAATACAGCCTGTGTTTGCAGCCCTGGGGTTGTTCCTGAGCTCAAGGGTACAAATACAGTCTGTGTTTGCAGCCCTGGGGTTGTTCCTGAGCTCAAGGGTACAAATACAGCCTGTCCTTATGGAGTCTAGAACTAAACCACGTACAACTTGGTCGTGTTGCTGTGACCAAGCTGCAAAGCTTCGGTTGAGTGGAGTGGAACCACGGTCAGTGCCTACACCTGGCTTTGCAAGCTGGTACAAACAAATCAAAGGTGTCTGGTCCCAGTATAGAGCTGCCCAGACGTTCATGGCTTCTGACAGTGAAAATGGCTGTCAAAATTGGATTTTCCTATCATTTCTGCCATGTCCCTGGTGTGCCCTTCCCAATCAGAGCCCTCCTGAAAGGGCAGGGTCTTGCTTAGCCTCTGTAGGGACCCCTCCCGTGAGAGCTGCTGCAGTAACTGGTCTCGCCTCTAGCAAAACCCAACCTGCGCTTGCTCTGTTAAAAAGGAAAAAAAGAGGAAAACAGATCAGATGTTAAAGTGAACTGTAAGGGAAAAGGGGGAAGCGGACGGAGCGAGATTGCCGATAATCCTTCTCCGTTAGCCAAATGTCAGCTTGCCTTGCACTTCACCCAGCAGGCACGTCCCGGGGGTGCCTCCTGGCTCCCAGGCACTCAGGGTTTTGCTTGCCCAGGTCAGCGTTCCAAGTAAAAAGTAACGCTATTTGGTAAAACGGCATTTACTGAAAATGGATTGGAAGATTTGAGTAAGGTTAAAATAGGAAATCGCCATCAACCCTTCTTAAGTGGGACAGCGAAGGAAAACATCCGGAGTAATTAAACTTCTACACGGTGTTCACTGCCAACGGCCCATACTTGGGAAAACGGGAATCAGAAATAAAACACTGTCCTGTAGCTGCAGTTCTGTGCGGTGTCGGTTGGTGTAGAGGAGAACCTTGGGAGCCCGGACACCCCAAAATACCAGTTCACGGTTGGGGGGCGTAACCTGGATTTGCTGCAGGAGCTTTGCTGTGCTGGTAGCTCTCCGCGTCCTTAATGACCACCCGTGGCCCGATCACGGCCCTTTGCTGCTGCGTGCCCGTGATAGCTGCCCCCCAAAAAACCATTTCAAAAAAGAGCTCTGTTTGGGTTATGTCATTTTGTTTCTTCCTGCTAAAGATTTGGTAGAAATATCAGCTTTTCTAAATAGAGCCAATTCCTGCCTGTGCTCGTGACTCATGAGGAAGCTGTTTCCCGAGTATCACGTTATGCAACAAGGAATCTGCAGACACGAAGCCAAAAATGTTCCTTTTGCCTTCATTTAAGTTAGCATGTCTTCTATTTAGGCCAGCCCAGCGTAGTGCCCAGACTTTGAGTGAGCTCTCATTTTTCATACAGGCTCTGCAGCCTCCGAGGGCTTACTCTAGCAGTCAAGAAGTTGTGTTTCCATTACACTTCCCAGCAAGCACCGTATTTTTGAATATATTGAATATATTTTTAAGTGGTGTGAGCAACCGTCATTAGGCTGTGGTCAGAGGCGCTTAGACGTGGCTCTGCGTTTGGTAGGCATTTTAGACAGGTAGAAAAATGGGTTGTAAACTGAAAATCTACAGGAGAAGATGGATTCCCATGCATGGCTTCTCCTCGGCCCCGAAGCACCCTAAGGCTTACGAGGAAACGACAGCTCCGTTTGCTGCAGGACACCTTCAGTCTGTGCTTTTGCCCCGTGAGCTTTTGCGATCCTTCCCCAGCACTTTAACAAGCTCTCAGCTTATGCCTTGGCCTGACTAAACTGCGCTCAGAGCCTGGTTTACACGGCAGCCTGCTGCTCACTGCTGCAGAGCTCGTCCCGGCTCCCCATCCTCTTCTGCAAGGAGGAGAGCCAGCCAGAAGCTGCAGTTACCGTCGTGTTGTCCGGAGTCGGTGGCGTCGTGCTGCCGTTTGCTGCCAGAACTGGAGAAGCCTTGGGCATCCCTGTGTCCCCGACCGATGTGGGGAGCATGGCCGTGCCGGGGTGGTTATTGCCATAAGCACAGCGTCTGTAAGGTGCTGCGTGGCCTCAAAATATTTCCACTGAAAGGCAGGGAAATGGGATTTGTAAGTCCCTAATGTGTTTTCCAGAAAACTGAGGAGTGGGCAGCCATTTAACATGGCCAGTATTTTTCAGAAAAAGCCGATTTTCTCAGGATTCTCGTCGCCCCAGGCAGGTGCTGTGTGGCCCCCAAAGGTGCCACCTGAGGCTCCGTCGGGCTCTGCGGGAGCTCAACCGCTGGCGTGCGGAGCTGGGACGGGTGCTCGCCCCTCGGGGACATCCACTTGCGCTGGAGGCGTGATGAACTGGAAGGATGCAGCCGAAGAGCTGGAGTTTGAGAGTAAAGAGGAATTGAAAGCTGCTGCGTGTGGCTGCAGCTGC
>JADKXX010008055.1:0-12428 GCA_017310255.1 Butorides virescens | reverse complement strand
GGGGGGCCCTGCCAGCCCCGGCCATGCTGGGATTCTGTGTGAGTCTGTGTTCCATTTAATTCAGTCTTTCCGACTGTATTGCATTACAATCAG
This sequence comes from Butorides virescens, assembly GCA_017310255.1. Lineage (NCBI taxonomy): Eukaryota > Metazoa > Chordata > Aves > Pelecaniformes > Ardeidae > Butorides > Butorides virescens. The sequence goes on along the minus strand of JADKXX010008055.1, from coordinate 12,335 downwards.
AAATATTTTTGCTGTCAAGGCTCTGCAGTGAGGGTCGGGGCAGGAACACGGCGCCCAAGCGTTGCTCTACGCTCCATTGGTCTCCAGCTGACAGGAGGTGAACACCGACTGGCTTTGGCAGGCAGCCCGCTCCGACCTCGGGAGCCCCCGCGCCATGGAGATGCTCTTGTTCAAAGCGGTGGAAGTCTCCTCTTGGTGACAGGCCACGAGGACATACAGGAGTTGGTTGTACGAGCTTGCATGAGGAGCAGGGAAGGTTTTGCCACGCAGTACCTGCGGAAGACCAGCTCACGTCCCGCCTTCTGTCACCTGGGGACGGGAAGAGAAGGATCTGCAGCCCTGTCTGAGGGCAGGGGCTTCTTCATGAGTGAGCTTTCTCATCTGGGTTTATTTTCCCCTTCATTACGTCAGCTTCTCTGGCTTGCCTTCGAGGTCTTTGCAGCTTGTGCTGTTGTTCCATGTCAAACAGAATCTCGGTGGTTTTGCCTTTCAGCCTCACGTACCACGCCATGTTCAATTTTTACCCGCAAAAACGTACGCCGGGTGCCTTTCCTCTCTAGAAGAAAGGTTGTGACCTGCTCCTCCTCCAAGCTCTGTGTTGTAGGAGAAAGGGAATACAAGCTGGAAAATGCAAACTTCTCTTCAGAAGGAGCCACGTGGAGAAGACAGAGGGCGGTGGGTACAAGTTGCACCAGGAGAGGTTTCATCTTGACATAAGATATTTTTCACACTAAGAGCAATCATTTTCTGGAACAACCTCCCCAGGGGCGTGGTAGAGTCCCCATAGCTGGAGGTGTTCAAGATGCGACTGGACAAGGTGCTAGCTCATCGCACCGGGGCTGCCTTTCCCACGGAAGGTGGGAGCGGATGATCTTCCGAGGTCCCTGCCAACCTGGGCGGTTCTGTGGATCTCTGGCAAGTGGCCGGGGAGCCGGGCATCGGCGCGCAGCCAACACGGCCTTCACCGTCAGGTCATCGGAGAGGCTCGGGGGCTGCTGGCTGGGAAAACACAGCAGGAATTGCTGCTTCAAGAGTGACGAGCTGCAGGGCTCCTGGCCTCCCAGCCCATGGGGCTTGGGTGGTTGGCACCTTGGTGCCCATCCTGCCAGCCAAGGACCTGCTTCGTTCTTCAAAGCCAAGTGCACGTTCGGGAAATGTTCGATCTCACTGCACGTGAAGCCGTTTCTGGGTAAAGCCTGAATTTCTCGTTTCGCCAGCATGATGGGATCCTCCTTTAACCTCTCTACATCTATTTGTTCTTTATTCCCTTTAATCTTAAACTCGTTCTGGATTGAATCAGTACCTGGGATTTTTTGAGGTATATGTGCTGTGATACCGAGGTTGTGCGTCTTCCATGTCTGCATGCAGAAGAAATCTTGCTTGGATAGGTTGGGTTTTGGTTTTTTGAAGGCAGAAATCAGGATCCTCAGCGCTGGCAGCTCAAGGCCTTAGGACTGAAGACCCCAGCCCAGTCCCAGATGTGCTCATTGAAGCTCGCTGTGCTCAGGAAGACAATAGCGAGTCGGGTCGCAGGTCTGCGTAGCCTGGTAGTGCTCCAGCGTTGATCAACAGCGGTAACCCAGAGAGAAGGTGCAAGAACCATGCAGGAGCATGACAAGTGTGGTTTCACGTCACCCAGAAGTCACCAGCCCTTGTGTTTGAACCTGAACTGTTGTTCTGTTCGCTCTGCCGTGCCATTCAGGATTTTGCAGGCCCTCATGGTGTCACTTGTCAGCTCGCTCCTCCTGGCTGAATGGCCCCAATCGTTCCTCATTTAAGGGCCATTCCGTCCTTGCTGGCCTTTTGTAGCTCACCTAGACAGATCCAGAGCCAACATGAAAATGGCACGCAGTCTTCAAGAAGTAGGTGCACGTATGTTTTGTTTCTGTTCTGTGTTTCTTTCCTGGTAATTCCCATCACTCTGCTTGCTTTGACCACTGTTGACCCGAGCCCTTCGTACAAGTGGTTATTATAATACTAAGGTGACATTTCTCTGTGGTCGTTGTCCCCTCTCTTACAGGTTGTCCGTCAGCTCTTGTAACTTGGCATCATCAGCAAACTTTGCCACTTCACCGTTGGCTTATTTTTCCGTGCAGTTTATGAATATGACACTGGGATATCTTGACAACCTCCCAATGTTCTTTGCTGTCAGATACATTTTTGCTCAACACGCGTGATACCAGGCTGCTGCCTGGGTCCTGTGAGGAGCAGCCAGGACATGCAGGACGCAGCAGTGGGGTCTGGTGGCATTCAGCCCGGCAGGCTGACCGTGACATCTTCAGAGTCCGCCTCCTTCTTTCACTATTGCAGAAACCATTTAAAAAAAAAAAAAAAAGAGGTTCCAGAGAGGCGTGCTGGGGAGATGTGTCACCATGGAACTCAGAACTGCTGGAGGGAAACCAGGGCAGACTATCTGTGAGCCATTAGAGGACGAAGTATGACGTTGTTTTTCTCAGGACAGTCTTTCAAGATGAACCGTCTCATGCAATGAAATTGCTTCTGCCTGTGAAAACCACGTGAACGAAGCCATTGCACGGTCCTGTGCTTGGGGCAGAACCTGCCACCCTTTGCTTATTTACATGGAGCGAGGTGTATTTTGGGCAGCCGAGAGTGTTTGTATTTCAGCGAGGCCCTACAGCTGGGACGCGTGTGCCACCAGCACGTCAAGCTTCGGCAGCGGCGCCAGCTCCATGCAAATGATGTGTCTCTGGTGGCATTTGCCCGTGTTTTGGTGTCTCTCAGAAGCACACTGGATTTGGTTGCATTTCCTGCCCAGCCAGGTATAAGCTGTCCACACGCGCTGGTGGAACGCGGGGACGTGGGAACCTTCATAACCCGTGATGGGCGTTGTACGGTGGCTGCCCCGGGTGACCGAGCACATCCAAGAGAGGGTAAAAATGCTTTTAGCCTTACTGAAACGTAGTTTTTAAGAAATGGGTGACAGGTATTCTAAAAGCCCTGGTTAGGTAGCAGTGCCCTGGGCTTCCCGTGGGGGAACTGGCGTTTCTCCTGCACTTTGCTTCCCAGATGAGTGTTGGCCCCGTCGCCGCCCCTGTGGGTTTCCACCATCAGCAGTAGCAGCGTTCCAACCCGCCGTGATTGCCACCGGCTTGGTGATCGTCCGAAGAGCTGTGAAGGACTCCTGGCAATCTACAACACATTTTTAATTTTAATCGCTTCCTTCGCTTTTCCTCTAGGAGAAGTGCTTTCCTGTTTGGTACTTCCGATGGGTGATGCGATTGCCTGTGACTTACTGACGGTCTAACGAACGTCTCGGTAACGAGCTGCAGTTTTCAGCTGCGCTTTCTTGGCGCCGTTTTCCTCGCCAGCCAGGTTTGCTTGTGGTTTCAGCACTTGGGGGCGATCAGAGCTTTTGAGGTGAGGTAGGTGTGGTTGTGCTTCAGCCCGGCCCCGGCCTTGCTGACAGCGACGCGGCCGCGCTCCCCGCGCCCTCAGCAGTTTGCTGCCTTCCACTCCAGTCGTGAATTCTTTTCCCCTCAAAACATGGCCCACAGTAACTTCCTAAGTTTGGGAAGCGTTAAAAGCTTTTGCTGATGGTCTCCTAAGGCTGCATGAGCTGATGTCCTTAAGACTTCCCGGTTTTTTTCCAGCTGTTATAGGCAGATGAGCCTGTAAGAGGCATAAGAGTGACCCCGCTGGTCGCCAGGTTGGTTCCCAAGCAGCTGATACCTGGGAATGGACGGCTCTCAGCAAGCGGCTGCGTGTGACGAGGATGCTTTCCCTGCCTGGCCGTCCCCTCCTCCTCCCGCTTGTCCTGGCAGTGCTGGTGGCAGCCGGGGGGGCGCGGGGACACTTGCCCGTTCCTCCTGCCCGCAGCACCTTCTCCTGGGAGCCCTGGGGGGGCCGTGGCAGCGGGGGTGCCTGTAGCTGAGGCTGCCCGGCAATCTTCTTTTAAAGACCTTGCCAAACTTGGGGCTTGGTTGTCTGGGGGAGGAGGAGCGGCTGTCAGCATCAGCGGGGTCTCTTCAACCGCTGCTGAGAGTAGGGTAGGGAAACGGGTTGGTTTGTCCTCTTAAAAGCCTGATTTTACCAGTGGAACAGGCTGCCACGGCAGTGCCTCGGCCCAGGACTTCAAATTTGACTGCGTAGTTTCTTGCTGGGGAAAAAAAAAAAAAAAAGATCAACAATTTTTTGTTTGCTCGACATCGTGCCTGCATTTCTGAGCGCCCCAGCCTCTGGGTCTGCGGGAGCGGGCGAGCGCGCAGGTCAGGCAGCGGGAGCAGGGAGCGCAGGCTTGGGGTGACAGACAGGCAGGTTTGTAAGCGCTGCTCGTTTTTCACCAGCACTGTAAGTACCTCGCCTTGGCTTTTTCGCTCTTCTCAGTCCGGAGTTGTGGAATCCATTGTCAAAAAGCAGGAGTTGCTTTTTTGGCTGCAGCAGCCCTTGGGTGGCTGCAGAGGCTCCGGCTGCCGAGAGGCCCGGCGCGCACTCGGGCTGCAGCTGACAGGATTTAATGCTGCTCGGTTATTTTTAATGCACGTTTGCAAATTAATGAAAATTAGTTTGGGGTGTGAGTTGAAAGTGCTGTTGGCAATTAGTTCCACATGCGGACCTCGCTGTTCCGAGCAATCCTTCCCATATGGAGTGAATCAGGAAGAGCTGATCGCAAACAACCGTGCGAGGAAGAGCCGCGATAGCTTCGTCTTGATTCCCGTTTGACAGCGGGCTCTAGAAACTGGTCTCGCAGCAGCAGAGAAGAAACTGAATTTAATCCTAGCGAAGCTCCCTGCTCTCCCATAGCAGAGCCTCAGCTGGACGGGTTACGGCGCCGTTTTAGCCCCCGGCTCAGAGCGCTGCTGTGCTGGGCGCTGTACGCAGGATCCCTGCCCCGGGCAGCTTGCGTCGCTTAAGGACAGCAGGTAAAAGCAGAGGAGGGGATGCAGGGAAACGGTGTAAGCTCATCCATGCTGGCTGTGCTTTCACCCCTCATTTAGGCTGCCGAGCCATGGGCCCACATTTTCACCTGAGTACCCTACAGCTGGTGTTAAATGCGCTCATCGGCGTCGTGTTATCTTCACCAGTTTCTCTGCACAGAAGTTATTTGGCCAATTCCTAAATTGTCCAAGTCACCTGTTTCCAGGTCAGCTGTCTGGCTTCACCAGTGAAGGAAAATGCTGCTTCACGAGGTGAGGGTCAGGGAGCTTCACTCTAGTGGGTGATGCACGGTTCTTCTCCAAAAAATCAAACCCTCATGCTAGCGCCATCCCAGCAGTGAAAGCCTTGGCATCACCGCTGTTACGGGCCAGGCAGAACTGCTTATCACTCCCAGGTGCTCCTGAAAAGCAACCCTCCCGCAGGCGCCTGGGCTGCCCGTGCACCAGGCTCGCTCTCGGGCACGCGTGTCTTTGGCAGCAAACCCTCGTGAAGCGGGTTGGTGGTGGGACACCTCACGGGTGAGGTGGGAGCTGGGAACGTGATGTGCAGACCTTGGCATGTTCCAGGTTTAGCCAGGTTGGAGGTCCTCCGTAATCAGGACACCAGGTTTTTAAACAGCTTATTTTCTTTTATTAAAATGTGTATTGGCAGAGGCACGCTGCGGTGGCCATGACCAGAGGGACCTGAGAGCTGCTGAGTTAGCTGTACGAGACGTGCTGCCCAATGCAGTCGCAGCGATGGGATATGTGATGCAGGAGCCCGGAGCGGAGTTCAAAGAAACGTGACCACATCTTCCCCTCTTCGAACGCCTACGTTAACTTCCTATGCAGTTCATGTTTGGCCACCTCTAATCTGCTCTGTGTTTGAGTCAGCAACCTAGAAACGTGTTCTCCTACCCCAAAACAAAGCATCTGAAGCCTAAGGGCGTGCTTGCTCTAAGCGTCTGCTGGGAAGAGATGCTGAGGGTCAGTGGGCTGCTCAGAAGGCTCCTTCTGCCCAGGCCTCTGGTCCATGCCCCCTCTTTATGGACCCTGGGTAGATGTAGGCAGCCGTGGGGACCCCGCTGAGAGCCAGCACCCCGCGGTAGCCCTGCGAAAGCGAACCGAGCAATAAAAAGACCAACAGCCTTGTGCCTGATGAGCAATTTGAATCAGCTCATGGAGGGACCTGATGCACACCAGGACAGTCCGAGGGAAGGGATGGGGCTGCTCATCTGGGTGGGAGGTGTAAGACCTCCTGTCGATGACAGCAAACCATCAGGTCAGCTCAGTTGGTCACCATACCCTACACTTGCTGTGCTCCAGATCCATTGCTCTGGCTCAGGAAGGCACGCGGCGCCAGTGTGCTGGGGCGTTGGTAGGCGGTCACGAGTAATACTCAAAAAAGAAGATATTTTACTGAAGGGTTCTGTGAAGAAGCCTAAGGCGGCTCTTCACAATAACATACGGGGGTTCCTCACGGCCTCACGCTGCCCGGAGCGGGTGGCTTTAGTTGTAACGGGTGCATTTCGGTTGCAGCTGTGTTAGTTCTTCAGGATAAATACGCTCATACTGAATGAGTTATTTAGCAATTGGATTCTTTTTAAACCTAAGTTGTTATCAAAAATACAATGACCCCAGTCAGCGGAAGTTCCCTCAAGCTTTTGTGGGCGCCTCACGCTTGACACCATGAGGTAGAGCTTTGGGTTCCAACAGGCTCCCCGGGGAGGTGGCACACTTGGAAGCATGCTCGGCAGCGCGTGCCGCTGGTGCCTTTCGGGTGTGCGCTGCAATTTCGGTTGCGTTTGCTTTTAAACCCGTGCATGCCCAAGAATGCAGTCGCTAACGTGTGCAAACGCGCTGCTGCAGGTTGGTACGAGCAAACGAGTTTCCCTGCTCTCTCTTGGCGTTGCAAGGGGAACGTTTCAGAAGGACGAGTGCCGCGTCCGTGCTCCCTCATGCTTCTCGGTAGATCTGCTTCAGTTGCGGCTTCCCTGGTGCCTTATCGATGTTGTGCTTAAATTCACATCCTTGCTTTTGAGTTTGTATCGGAAGAAGTCTTACTGAAGGCCGTACCTTGCCTGCGCAGGATGCCAGGTTTTGAGTGACCGTGCCTGTAGAGCTGCCAAATGCCTCGTGTGCCGGAGGCGGCCGTGCCCTGCCCGCGTTTCCTCTCGCGGGCTGCGACAGAGCGAACCCCTTGAGTGGGCGTACTGTTGCACAATTAATTTCTCTCCTCCTTCGCACATATGATACAGAAATACCTTTCATGCTCCTTTTTTTTTTAACCGAATGCCTGAAAAGTGAGGGAGAAGAGATGCGCTGCTGAGGTGCTTAGGGAAATGGTTTAGTGGTGGGATGGCAGTGCTAGGTTAACAGTTGGACTTGACGATCTTAAAGGTCTTTTCCAACCAAGGTGATTCTATGATTCTGCCCATATTTGTGTCCCTGCATGAGAGCAGGAGGTGCTGGCACAGCAAAGTCCACGTCCTGCCTCACCTGCAGTTATAGAATCATAGAATCATAGAATGTTTTGGGTTGGAAGGGACCCCTAGAGGTCATCGAGTCCCACCCCCCTGCAGTCAGCAGGGACACTGCTAACTAGATCAGGCTGCTCACAGCCCCATCCAACCTGGCCTGGAATGTTCCCAGGGATGGGGCCTCCACTACCTCTCTGGGCAACCTGTTCCAGTGTTTTACCACCCTCATTGTAAAGAATTTTTTCCTTATATCTAGCCTAAACCTACCCTGATTTAGTTTAAAACCATTACCCCTTGTCCTAACGCAGCTGGCCCTACTAAAAAGATTTTCCCCCTCTTTCCTATAGGCCCCTATGGGCACACTGTCACCAAAACCACGAGCACCTGAATTTTCTGTGGCAGTAAGCGTAACGGTATGGACTGCAAGGTTCAATTCTTGGGTTTACCCAATTGGGTTTACCCAACTGGCCTCCACCTGAATAATTTCACTCCTGCTTCTCAGCATCCGGCAGGGGTGTGTTGAGGTGAAGTTTAGGTGAGCTGCTAAGTTCTCGAGCAATAAAGGTATTTTTTAGGGAAGAAGGTAGTGTGCTTGACGCGGAGACTTGTGTTTTAGGTAAAGGAAAAAGCAAACACTGAAATCTTGGTGGTAACGTACTGAGACCAGACAGCGGCAGCCGCCAAGGCCGGTTGTCAAAGGATTTTCAGTGAGTGTTGGGTGTTCATCAGCGGGGGCAACGAATGATTGCTTCTGTCGGCTACCTGGGCTCCCACAGGGCCTCTCGTGAGTACCTCAGATTTCCCACTCACCCTTACAGCCTTCGCTTTTCCCTACAGGCACACATCTGCTATAGTGTTTGGTTTTTAACAGAAAAAACCCCAACCAACAGAACAACTCATTGATGTTGGCTAATTTGATGTCAGCTGAGGTAATTACCACTTATAGCTGGAATTTTTTAATGAGTTTATGTAAAATTATTTTTCTTCTTCCTTCCAGTACAACAGCTGAAAAAATGTTATTTAGGTCGGTAAAGCATCTCTAATTTCAGAACATTGTGATGTTCATGGTCTGAATCCTTGAAAACCCAGGGATCTGTGCCTTTGTCCGCTTTTGTCATCGCCGTCTGTCCTCCAGAAAACTTGACGGTGCTTAAGCTTGGGAGGCAGTAGGGGTACAAATGACTGAGCATTTGTTTTTACTGTTTCTTTTCATTTCTTTGGTTTATAATTGGAATCTGAGCGTACTGGGTTGGGGACTTCTCATTCCTTTTGCACACCCACTCTCGGCAGCAGGTCCCCCACTCTGCGGTTGGCGTTCCTGTACGCGCTGCCCGCTGCGGGTAATGAACGCAGGCGTGTGCCCTCCCCGTGCCGGGGCTGAAACCAGAACTGCCTATGTGTCATTTAGGCAAGCCTGGGGTTTGTCAACTGGGAGATCTCCGTAGCTGATAGGGCTTTATGACAGAGATGTCATCTGAAACGTGTGTGATGCCGATGGATGTTCCCGTGCTCGGGCTGGAGAGCGCCGCAGCCGGTCCGAAGGGCCGTGCTGGGTCCTGCATCCCAGAGAGCTCCGCATTGATCCGTCCCTCCCATGAGTGGCCACCATGGGCACACAGAGGAGGTTTCGCCGGCGGCGTCTCCAGGATTTGATGTAGGATGCTGGGGGGCTGTTGGCAGCTCAGGTTGTCAGGCCTTTCTCTCAGTGATCCAGTACCACGCTCTTCGTGTCCTTAAGCTGCTTAGTCAGACCTGCCACTTCATTTCATCAAGTGGTGCCAGCTTCATTTCTTCACCAGAGCAGAGCTCTGTAGAGCTCTATCTTTCCCGTTCTCTTTTCCCCTGTCTTAAGGTGTTTGTTAGTATTTAATTGATGTCCTTTCCTAGAGCGCAGGAATTACCCAGTGTAACCACGAAAGCACGCATATCAATCCATTCACTCTTAAGGAAGCTTTAAATTGGGAGAGAAGGAGGGCGGGGAGCTTAGGTGGGATCACCGGAGCTTGGAGGCATGCGAGCTCCCAGACACGGACTTGCTGAACGCTTCAGTTTTGTTTCCTCAGAGCTGCCAGTGCGAGGTACGCCCCGATCTCTCTGGATGAAGTGAACAGTTGATCTTTTTTCTGTTTATAAAAGCGTAATCTGATAACAGGAATGTGCAAGCCTCGCCAGAGCAGTGCAAGTTTCAGCTTTGCCCAGGGTAAGTGCAGGAGGGGGAGTTCTGGGAAGTTGCAATTGGACAGTATTTTTGGGCATTATTTCTTCCTTCATTTTAGCAAGGAATGGTCATGTGGGGGGAGAACTCTTTTAAAATGGTTGTCTCCCTTCTGAGCGTGATCTTGTTGTGATAGGGATTCAAGGTCGAGTTCCCGTTCCCATTCCGGTAAACTGCACACCCGTAGAAATCAGGGCAGTGGATTAACTGGAGACATTTCTGTCCTGCTCAAAACGTGCTTTAATGGCTTTCACTAGAAGTTTTTCATGTTGTACATCTGGATCCCATTAGCTGTCTAAAATTGGGTTATTTTAAGCTTATGACCGCACATAGTTGAGGGGGGGGGATTGTATTTTTAGTTCAGCTTGACTGTACTTTTTTTCCAAATGAGTAAAGCGCAGCCTTTTCTTTCTGAATGTGTAGATTTTGAGGCAGCCAACCCCGTGGAAATGCATGCAACCCCTTGCGCAGGAACTCCGGAGCTACTATTTTAATTTCTTTTCCTATTTTCCTCTCCCAAACCCAAACAAACTCAGAGACAAAGCCCCAGCAGAGCTCCTGCTGGTGAGCTCCAGCCAGGCGGCAGAGGTGAGTACCGAGGCCGTGTGCCCACGTGGCTTTGCACCGAGCGCTGCTGCCGGAGCGACGAGAGCAGCGCCTGCCGACGGGACGTGTCTTGCGTCCAGGTCGTGCTGTTTTTGGTCCTTTTAGAGGCAAAGGGGAAATGCCTCGTGCCTGCAGACCGTACGGAAGAGCACTGCTTCTGTGCCAGATTCACAGTGAAGTTCACGCTGGCGGCGGGATTACAGATTTCAGGCTCCTAACGGGTGGGATGAGTTACCAGGATGCGGTACCCGTCCGTAAGAGGGCACTGGCTCCTGCAGCGGGCGCGGCCGGAGCAGTTTGTGAGGGTGATGCTCATGAAGCCGTTATCCAGCAAAAGGCTTTTCATCCCTGCTCGATTTGGTTTGCTATCTAATGCTCTGAGCAGGAATTTAGCAGAACAATTTCATCGCTCCAAAATAGTTTGATTCCACTTACCCAAAGATGAGAGTTTCTTTTATTGCACAGGATCTTTGAAACTATAATTAGCTCTGATCTTTAAAAGATAAAGGCTGGGGGATCCAGTAAAAGCCCGCAGTTGCAGGAACTGTCGTGCGAGCGGTCCAGAAGGCTGTGCCCTTGGCTGACATCACCGAGCCTCGTGCAGGGTCCAAACCCAGGGTCCCTGCGGTGTTTTTACGCTCGCAGTATTTGCATAGGTTGGTTTTGGTTCTCCTCAGCCACAGCTCAAGCAAAGGACTCTTCTTGTCAGATTAATTTTAGTTTTGCAAACTGTTACATCTTTTTTCCTTCTGATTTGAAAGAATCTTGACTCCCAAATTCTCCCAACAATTGCAGATGTATTTTTCCTTTACTTCTAGGGCATTTTTAATGGTTTTATTTTGTGCCATGCTGTTAAACAGTCCAGGTAGCCATATGCCAGTATTTGCTAAAGTGAACTGCCGAGGCTGACCTTAAGCCGAATGGTCCTAAGAGTGATTTTCTCCAGGAGCCACTGACATAAAACCGTTTGTGTAAGTGCAAGGTCATGCTTTGTGCTCGCTTCCTTCAGCGGCCTCCTCTGCATCTCTTCTGAAACAAGGCTGAGAAACCCAGCAGTCATTGCTGCTACAGCAGATTAAGAAACTCTTAATCTTGATTTCAGAATTGCCTGAGCGCCTGCCAGAAATGTATGAGTTCTGTCATCATCCCTCTTGTTTCACTGGAAGATCTCCCTCTGCTTTTCTGGCCCTCCTCTAGGGCTCGGTGCTGCTCCAGGGGTTTTCCTGCGCTGGCTTAAACCGCTGTGCCCTGGGTAGCCCGGTCCTGCAGCCAGCTACGCTCCACGCAGTGGCAAGGGAGGGTAAGGCTATAAAATCAAAAAGGGAATTACTAGCGGCGGGAGCGAAGATCTCTACAACTCTGTCTGTCGTAGGCGTGTTGAGCCTAAAGCGACATCAAAGCTGTACAGTCAGTTTTGCTGCGCCAAAGCAGGATCAGCTGTGTCCGTGCATTTTCTTATTGTTGTTTAGCTGACACTCTTTGGGAAGGACAAACGGTAGCGGGAGTATTATTATTAAATATGATCTTAGGCACGTGAGAGGCTGGAAGCCAGTGGGATTTCAAACAAATATCCTGCTACTTTCACACCCCAAAAGGTAAATACCCTGTGCAAGACGAGACATCCAAGGAAAAAAAAAAGTACAAATACTTCGAGCACCTTCGCCTTCTGTTATCTTCAGTCTCGTGTAGAGTACAGGACTGTGCTGGTACCCAATGCAGATGAGAATTCTGAGTCTTAGTGCTTCTTTGGCTGGAGGCCAGTTTCAGGGGGCCAGTCTTGTGCTGGGTGGTGGCAGCGGAGAGCGCGTGGCGGATCTAAGTACTGGAGCCAGGAGACCTGTGGCATTCCTTCCACCATTGCCTTTGGAAACACTGGGGCGCTGTTAAAGTGGACGCGTGGTCAAATCCTACTTCAACTGCCTAGTTTGAGGCTGTGGTTAATCAAGGCATTCCTGTATCCAAGAGGGTCAAGCAGGAAGTCCTTGGTGTTGGCTGAACCAGGACTCTACAAAGGAAAGAGATGAGGCAGTGTCTTGATGAAACTGCAGTCTTGCTATTTCTCTTAGAAGGGATCCCTAGGCTACACCCTGCCTTGCAGGTGTGCGGCAACTTACTGCACTTCACAGCATCCCAGCATGGTCGGGGCTGGCAGGGCCCCCC